>CM040631.1:28522281-28781100 GCA_022818045.1 Neotoxoptera formosana | reverse complement strand
AATGTTTTATTTAATATTTTTCTAATAATCCAAGATAGCTATTTCATAAATAAGTATTTAAAAACCATTTTGGCGTTTAAAACTTTTAATTTGGTTAAGTCGTTAATTTTTAAACAATTTTCAAAGTGTGTTAAAATTCAAAATTATCTCTTGCTAATCACTGTTACTGCTGTAAAAGTTATTGCATTAGTCAAATAGACCTGGGACATCCTGTATGTTTATCTTTATTTGTAATTCATGTCGGAGAGCAGCGAGGAACATTTTTTTAGAAGTTTTGTGATAATTTAAAAGCATCATAAGAGTATCCAGTAGGTATCCTGACCTGAGCTACAGCCCCCACCCCAAATTTCAAACACTATTTGCGCCTATCCCCACCTGCCATGTATTGGCACTTATTTGGTTTTGTGATAATTTAAAACTTAAAAGTATCAGAGTATCCAGTATCCTAACCTGACCTGAGCCCCCCCCCCCCAAATTTCAAACACTATTTGCGTCTATGATTATTGTTGCAGGTGTCACAACTAACGAAAGCGAGAAAGTACGAAACCGTGTAATTTATATTATTAACTTATCTTTACAATAACTCTACGTTTATTAATCAATATAGGTAATCATGTTTACGAACGATGATCGCGATAGTGTGGTGATGCCAATAGGACATAATGACTTATTATAAAATCTTTAGTTTAGTGTATGGTGTGCCACGGGTACAGTGTAGACTGCAGTATACGCGTTTTATTTTCACTAAAAATGCCAAAAGTTAAATGTTCTAATACTGCTCGATTACACAAATTTATTTTGGAGTTTGGCGAGGATGTATTTTTAACGGATGGGTTAGTGTTATTGTGTAATATATTATCCAAATCGCATCCGAAAAAAAAGGACATTAAAACAACACATCGCAAGCGGAAAACATGTAAGGTCGTTACAACGCAAGGAGACTCAAGATAAGGTGACAACTCAAATATTTATTTCGGACACAAAAAAATCATCGTTCAATGAAGAACTTTGTCATATATTTTATATTTTGGTAGGTAATATAAGTTATTACCATAAACCATTGATTAAATATACAATATTTATATACAGTTTAATAGATATTTAGTAAATGATATTACATAATAATATAATATGTAGGTTTACGAGTTCGGATGACCTGTTGCGGGGCATATTTTTTATAATTTTTCGTTTTACACTTATATAATTTATTTATTTATAGACAAAACCGAACACAAACATGTTTTATCATTTTTTTTTGTTTTAGTATACACTGTATTACAATTCGGGTAAGGTACTTGTAATTACTAATTCCTATAAACATTTTCAATTTGAAGGATCTTACGATTCGTTTATCTACATCCTACATTCATATTTTACACCAACATGAAGACTTGAATCCATAGATGTTTTAAGTTGAATGTTCGACATTTCGACACTATGAAAACTGTTTGCACGGAGTGGTGGTTGAAAAAAACGTAGTTTAGAATTAATTTTATTAATACAGCGTATCTCTATATTATTTACTTATACAGAATATCTGAGATAGTGAGATAATATTATTACTTATTACTTTATGAGTTATTTCTTGTTAGTGTAATATCAGTATGACAGTATATAATATAGGAAATAGGTTTATTCAGCTGTGAATTGTGAATGTTAGAACTTGGAGCAATACCTATACAGCTATACTACTCCCAATGTTTCCCATATTAGTATATTACCTATACTACCTACGCGTTAGTGCATTACACAATTATATAGGAATTAACAAGAATCAAACAAACCTTCGAGTGGACACATCGGATCGGCTTTTTGTATCAGGACAATGTCTATGTAGTCGAGTTGAAGCCTAGCGACGGACGCTCGAACCGATTCGATGATATGTTTACGTGACAACCCTCGTTCTTCGGATCTGTGTGATGGAAAAAACGAAAAACACAAAAACAAAATATTAGTACAATAGAACCTATATACTAATAATTGTTAATATATCTTATGAGTTATAACTTCTACAACGCGATGAATGATAAATCCAACTCCAGAAGAGATGTTTCTTGTTAAGTTATAGTAAAAGGCAATTTTTTGCCTCGTGACTTCTTGTTGGATATAATTCATTGTTTTATTTTATAATATTATCATTTAAATAATGATGGTGGAGTAATTGATATTTTTACTATATATGAATAATAGCATATTCTATTATTTTTAAGACACTTAGAAATTAGCTTGTTCAGAGTACGATAAATTTACTGTAGTAGAATTCTATAATTTTATAGGTCTATGAATCGAACCAGCATCCGAGCATTTTTTCTTATGTGCGTACTAGCGGCTGTACCGCGTACATATATTGTGCTGTTTAATTTTTAGTGAATACGTACGCGATCGTTAACTTGGAGTTCTAAATTATATATAAATAATTTTTCTACCTAAACCAATAGGCAATAAGTAAAATTTGGTTAAAAAATGATTATAAAATTTGTCACCCCCAATATGTCGCCACATAATGTGCCTATTATATAATATAATATATAGGCCATATGGTCTGTACCTACAGCCCTAAATATACCTCTGAACGTGCCATTTATAACGTAGATTAAATAAAAAACCAATGTTACCCTATGGTTACTTGTTAGATTATTTATTTTCTAAAAGTATGAATCTCAACTCTGAACGGGTATTAGGTAACCTACCAATTTATACAATGTCGTCTGTCTTGCAGGGAAATAAACACGACTTAATAAACGAAGGCTACACAAATATTGATCGTTACTTCCAACAACATTCAGTGCACCCGTTAATCACAGTGATGAATACTACAAGTATAGCAATGTATCATCGTATCAGGTAAGGTGCCAAGTTAACCATTATCATTGGGCCATTTATATTTATGATAATCTTCTGAAAATATATTGTTTAAATCTGTTTATCGTACGGACTTCAACCGACTTATTTTTTTGTGGTAGGTAACCGATAGACGTACTTGTAGTGCCAGTGTATTTTGGTGATGACGCTGTACGATACACGTTTCCAGTTTTTCCTCTTGAGTATGGCTCCCAGCTGGTTCTCGGCCTGTTCGCTGCTCTGCGGGCCCTCGGTCAGGTCGAACAGGTTGATGCCCGCGTTGTACGCGGCCGTCACCACAGCGTCCAACTGTTCCTCGTTGATGGCAGTGTTGTACGTGGTCCACGTGGCCAGCCCGATGTTGGACACGCGCAGGCCGCTCTTGCCCAGGTTCCGGTACCGGAGCCCGGACGTCAGGCTAGGCGACTGCGCCGCGGACGACACCCGGTCAACTGACTCCTTGACCGCGGCCGCTTGCAGCTTGGCGCATAGCTGTTCCGTGGTGCTGCCCAGGTCGGCCATGCAGTCCAGGCTGGCTATCGGCGCCTTGCATCTGCCAACAAGAACGAATCGTACATTACAAATTTACAACATCACATAGGTAGATATAGGTAATACTATCGTAAATAGGCATTATATATTTATATAACATAATATAAATGAAACCTATAGGGCGTTATGGTGTTTGGAACCTACTAACACTTTTGTGACATAACGGAATAAAAGTTTAAGACACAACTAATCAGCCATAATATTTCTATAGCAGCAAAGATTATAAAACAGGAACCGCATTGAACTTTTTTTCGAATAAGTCGCAATATAAAATACATACTTTAACTGAAAAAAAAAAATTAACTGATACAAATTGTTGACTCTATAGTTTCTAAGAATATACCAAATAGGAATTATTTGATGGGGCTAAGTAGCCTAAGTCTCTTAAACCCCCTCCATCACCTGACCTACTATCTCACTGCATTACCTGCCTAGATATACTTAAACAATATATACCTACAAATGAATATATTATTCTTTGTAAATAATGTATCTATACTGAAATAAAGCCATATAGTCATATATGTATATAGTGTGTATAGTATGTATATAGTCATAGGTGCTTAGAGACTTGGAAAATGAATGGAATATTTTGCATAGAACATTAGAACTTTTCAAAACGTATACTAATAAAGAGTCTGCTGCAGTGGTATATTATTTACTAAATGAGGATACTTGCATAATTTATGTATCTACAGTAGTGGAATATGGATCCATAATACAACTGCAGTAGCGTAAAACAGTTAGGTTTTTTTAAAGTGTTAAAACTTTTGTCGTTTCTTTTAAGATTATTACACTTAATAGAATATACCTACCTAAGTTTTTTACAGTTTTTTTTCTTATACCACACAATTTTAAATTTTAATGAAAAAACTAATATACGGATGTTTTACTGCAGTATTAATACATCTATATACCTGCCTATACAGGTATAATATAGGCTATAGTTGTTGCAGTATAATTATTATTTTAGTATTGGTCGTCTATGTATCATATTATTATACATTTATACGATACTATACAGCAGTAGGCATAGGAACTAGGTGCATTAATAAGCCATAAATAATCGCATGTTTGCATATTATATAGTTAATTGCATTTCCCTATAGGCTACAATATAGTAGGTAATTGTGCATGATAACGTTGTTCCGATCATCAAAGAACCGTGTGAACATTGTTTTATAATTACACACGAATTGTAGCAAATATTTATACAAACATTATATGCGCTCAGAAAATCAGAATTAAAAATATATAAGTAGATATTGATTATTCAGTTATAGTTACGATTGAGCATAAAATATTTCAAGTGACGTTGCTATACCAAGGTGTAACAATTTGATTTTTTAGCAACGTATATTTTTAACATAACGATAAGCAGTAACCCAGCCTTATTCATCAACAGGGTATCAATATTATATGTTATATTGTACGTAGCATATGAGCATAATATGTACAATCGTGTTATTTGTGAATTTGTACCGCATACTTATTTAGTTATATTATTGATTATTGGAATTATTCAAATAAATATTTGTTGTATAATATTTAGTCTAGAATTGTTTTGTATTATATATTTATATCAGAATAGGAGTATTCAAGTTCATTACAAAAATGAACAGATTGGTGAATTGCAACACCAACATTTTTTTTCATGTTTAATTGTGGAAGTGTAAGACGTACTTTTGTTTTTATATTTCTATAGGTACCTATCTTTGAATTTTCATAAGGTGTTTTATGTTCAATCGCTGGTCATAGCTCGATTATTATCGTTGTAAGGTAACCATATAATTTTTTAGACGTCAAGTACCTACAATGCATTATTATTATTATTTTATTTTAATTTACAACAGTAAATTAGGAGTTCTTAGAAATTTCTTATCTTCTGAAAAGTTTTGATAGTGATAATTAACAAATACATATTATACTTACAAGTTTACATACAATTTTTGTATAGTCTGTATAGCCGTATAAGTATTATCGCGATTAGGGTATATAATATATTATGTACTATTGTTCTTATGTATAACAATACATTATTTCACTGTACAAGTTTTGAAAACGTTTAACTATACAGTCATGCATTATAGGTAATTTTATTATGAACACTTTATACGTATACGGTATACCTACATATTACATTCATGCCTTCCTGGATTAAAACTATTTGAACACTCGAGCGTTTGCGAATTGATAGTTGTACACTGTACAGCTGTACGCACTTGTACGTATAATATAAGTAATTACATTTTTAAAGTTCGAGACGATTTTCAACTTAAACGTATAAAAAGGTACATAATATGACGTATGCATGTTTAAGTTTATTATAGAAGCGGCAGTGCTATATTAATATATTATGTATATATATACAATTTTAAGCAAGGGCAAGGGGAAAGAGGTGAGGAAGGAGGGTAACATCAGCAGCTGTAAGGGTTTTTATCGATTCCCCGTCAGAGTTCTAGAGACTGCTTGACGCCTTTGCTGTGTCCGCGTGCGGAACGTGACGTACTTCTCTATATCTCTGACGTCGACACTAAACGTTCTAATGTATATAATACCTATATATTTATATACGAAATCAAAAAGATGTTTTTAAAGAACTGCTATAATTGACGATTGTATAATACTATAATGCATATAATCTAAATATATTGTCCACATAATATTATGATATTATATAAGTGGTATCTCGGCTTTAAATTTATGATATATAGTGGACGAGTATTGGCAGTATTGGTTTCTATGTTAATATGTTATAACACAGACACATTTGCACACACCGATACTGATGTGCCTACTGCCTATACATATTTTATAGAACCCAGAAGTCAACGAAATAATAATGTCGAGCACGGTTTATTGTGCGTACCTACGTATATATTATGATAGCTTACTTATACAGAGACGTCTGTTGCGAGTCGTCTTTGCTAGAGCTGCTGGTCCTCTGGGGACCGCCTCCGTCGTTTACGGGAAATTGAAATAACATCTCGGGCTCGCGCGAAGTACAAAATATTATTATAGCTGCAGGAGAAAGACGGACAGAGAGACGAGAGATAGAGTTGTAGAAAAAGAGAGATAGAGTGAGAGAGAGAGAGAGAGAGAGAGAGAGAGATAGAGAGAAATGAAAGACCGCGAACGGAATTCACATCATACGGCGGGCGGCGCGTGACGCGATATCGATGTGACGACGGCGGCGGCGGCCACGGCGGCGGCAGCGGTGACCGCGACACGACGGCAGCATAATATTATGGTATCGTCGCGCGCGCGCCCCGTACAGGTACCCGATACGCGATCGTATACGATATTATTATTGCACAGTCGTATACCGCGGTTACCGCGCGAGTATATATTTTTGAAATATTTTACCAATAGAAAATAATTATAAAACGACGTGAGATGCGTATACGTGCGGGGCGATATTCCGTCTGCTGCAGCGGTAGCACGCTTATTGCATATTGTATTATTGTTGTTCGAGGAGTCGCCCGATGCGCGCCCGGCGCCCGGAAGTCGCGGTCAACAGCTACGCGGGACCCATCGCGCGTTTGCCCGCCCGCTCGCACGTAGGTATTGTACGCGGCACCCACGGGAGATATCGTCCGTCGTGTATCGCGCGACCAGGGCGTTTGTACGCGTACGACTGCCGTATTACAGTCGTGCGCGTCGTGGGTATATGGTAACAGTTACGCCGCCGCCCCGGCGGCTGGTGGGTCGTCCGCGCGGGCGCGCTCGCGGCCCTCGAGTTTGGCGGGTGCCTCGCCGACTTACGGGAATTGATCGCTGTCGCCCGCGCGCCGCACCCCCGACAAGCTCCGCCGCGTCGGTACCGGACAGTCACGTCGCGCGGCGGTCGGACTTTCGCTACGGCGACGGCGCTACGATGCATCGTAACGTAGAGTGTAGACGCGTGGAGCGCCTCCTGTAGTAGACAGCACGCGCTTCGTGTTATTATTTATTACATTGCAATATACGGGGGTCGACGCGAGACCGACGGAGATGTGGTGCGGAAATATTGAAAAAAAGGAGCGAACAATTTTCTGCGCATTTGTTGTTGTTACTTTTAATATCGCGGATATGTACTCGTATCGATTGTATATTTGTATATTTGTATCTAGTAGATATGTATGACAGCTGTCGACCATCGTCGAATTAATTATGTATAAGCGATGCGCCGGCGGTGTATAAGCGAATGACTTGAAACGATTACATATATTATAATATTGTATACATAACATCGACAAACTGTTGCGTATAGACGCGATGCATTTAGTATCTTATAATAATTATTAAATAATGTAATAATATAAGTATCGAAAATTGTGCCATCGGATTCCCGTATATATTATATTACTGCAATAAACCCATATAAGAAGATTACGGTTACATACTTATATTTTAATTTATGGTTTTCATTCTGAGTATAATGTATTTAAATCGTCTTACGCATAGGCATGTGCAGGGCAGATAGATTTATACGTGTATTGCCAAACAAGCATTGGTTGAATTGGAAATCAAATAAATAGGGGATGAAAAAAAAAAATTCAAAAATTGCGTACCCGAATACTTCTAAATTTCTTATTGATTATGAGTATAATTAGAAGGGGTACGCCAAAATATATTTAAAAAAGATGGAGTATTCCGTCGTCCCGAGCCCTCCAATTCAAACACTGCATGGGTAGGTACTATAGATATTACTGGTGCTAGATATTATATTATTAGGTGTATGGTTTTGCATAAAGAAAAACGCGCTTACATGGATTGAACGGACCCGGACAGGCTGTCGACGTAGTGTAGCTCGGCAAGGGACTCTGACGCGGCGGCCGAGGCGGCTTGCGCCTGTATCTCCCTCTCCAGTCTCTCGGCGTTCCGTTCGGCGCGTTCGGCCCGCTGGTGGGCCCACTGCTGCTGTGTGAACAGCTCGTGCCTGGCCGCCGCCTCAGCCATTTCCTTTTTCTCCTTCTTCTCCTCGTCCGTCTGCGCGCGGCACGAGCCCGAGCCCGAACCCCAACCGAGCCAAAACTGATGGGCCAGCTTGGAAGGTTCGATCACTTCGCCGCCCGTCCGATATAATAATATATTATTACTATAACACCAACTATATACCGCGCGACAGGCGTATATATAGTAGCGTAGGGAATCGTATATTAATATTACCACACTCGTCCGCCGCCGACTCCTCCTTTTACTTCTCCTTCGCCAACGCCAAAACCACCACCACTACGACCATCACCTCCACCACCGTCTATCTTGCCGCGTGTGGTCTACGCGTGTACGTAAAATAAAACGCGTTGTACTCCGGCCGTATAATGGTATACGTACCGACGAGATAGTGTCTCCTCCTCCCCGCCACGACCATTTATTATTAGATATTGTTGTTGTTGTTGTTGTAGCACAATTTTGTGATTTTACGGTGTGTATATATTATACATTATCATCGTTGCGTATTATTTTTTATTCTGTATGACGTATTATTGTGGGCACGCGAGAATATTAATTTCGCACGACGACACCGTGCTCGCAGTTCACGATTATTATTGTTGTGGTAATACGACGCTCGCGCCCAACGCGGTGCACCGCACCACCGCGTCGGCGACGACGGACGCGTTTAATAATAGAACCGCCCGAGTCGGGCGTGTGCGCGAACGGCTATAGCATTCCAAGCATTCGGTGGCGGCGTCGGAGGCTACGTTAAAAGTTCACGCCGTCGCGGACACGTTGCACCGGCTGCGTACGACTATAATTACAATTAATAATTACGCGTACGGCGACGACGATGACGTACAAATTGGCCCGGCGGCGGCGGCGTAAAGGTGGCGAGCGCGCGTAAATCGCGTCGATATATTAATGGATCGCGCCGACGGCCACACAGACTTGTGTGCTAAAGTCGTACGATATATATTATTATGGCAATATATATTTTAGCGGCCACACCACTCGGCGGTAGTCGGTCGTCCGAAACCGAAACGAAAAGCGAACTGTTGAAACGAAAACGAGAAATTAAATATAGGTAATATTATAATATTATGGTATAACGGTTAATTGACAATTAATAATATCATACTATACAGAGCGGGTGTGTGAAACGAACACGATTTGTTATGGACGCGTTTTAAAACTACAAAAATTCGACCGCCGCGGTCGGGACGACGGTTAATCGCGGGGACCAACAGGCGTCGGTTGGCTAGGGGCGTATGGGGGATTTTATTTTTGTAATCCGCTCGGCGGCGGCGGCCTCTGGTTGCTCGTGTTTGGACACACACACACACACAACACCCACATCACACACCCACACACACACACACGCGCGCGCGGAGAATAGGAAACGACGGCGCACGATCGTTCACGGGCCACAACACACCCCCGCCGACGACGGTCTAAATACGCTGCTCGAGCGCTTCGTGGATATCTTCCACGCGCCGCCGCCGCCGCCGCCGACCCGACATAGCGTCACACGGGCGGCACGCTACGGCTGCTGTTGCCCCATACAGGGTGATTTTCGTCAAGTGTGCTCGCTCGAAATCGAATGCTTCAACAACCGTTCGTTTATTCGAATTTAGAATTCTTAAATTTTCTATCAATATATTATTATACTTGAAGACTATAATTTGATTTATTTTCATTACTTGGGGTTTTTTTATACGCCGTTTTTAAAAAGAGTTTTTTCTCCAATTATTCCATTGCGAACCTTATTAATTATTGTTAACTCTGAAAATTTGAGGATGTATCTAAATCGATATTCTAACGATTAGCTTAAAATACATTATATTATAATATTATGTATGAAGCATCTACTCTATGAAAGATAATATTTCACATAATGTCCATAATGAGTTATGATGATTTTAAAATATTAATATTTACAATATTAATTTTATTAGCATTTATTATAATGTATACAAATTGTCCGAGAGTAGGTTGTAATATGTATAATAACAATATGTATATAGTATACCCAAGTTCATTAGGATCTATTTTACATATTACAAATTTAGTCATTACCCATTAGATACAATTATAGCCCTCATATTTTCTAAACCTATTTAATTATCAAGGAATCATATCCTAACTTTACGAAAAATAATGTTCAAGTAAAATGATTAAAAAAAAAGTCGTGTAAAAGTAAGTTTTATAGTTTAAGTTTATAAAGTTAAACAATTTGGAAACTACTAGTTGGAATTTCTATTCAGACAAATAAACATTTTCAAGTAAACCGTCTGCTCAACAATTATTACTATGTAAAAAGAAGAAAAAGAAGTTTTTCATTTGATGGAATTCCAAACATATGGTCTTTAGTCTTTACGAAAGTAAGTATATACTAAGCATTTTCAAAAACCATACCTAGTTTGAATGAGTATGATAATATAATTTGAGTAATTAGAGGATACAATGGCGATGAGAGTGCTCGTACATAGGTGAATCATCCTGTATACATCGTTTATATGTGTACGCGCGCCACGCGACATTTTCGATAAAAACAAAAGTCGCAAAGGTTGGACGTTGGGCGGATGGCGGTAAAGTGGTGCCGCCGGCGCATCGCGCGCATACTTTATTATAATATAATAATATATATTATAATAGCGTACGACGTGGCGCATGTGTATTATTGTAAAAAATACGACATATGCGCACGCGCGAGGCGAGCGTGAAGGGTGCTCGTGAAATTGTGAATATGTCGCAAATCGTAAACATAGTATAATAACAATTTCTTCGCGGCTGTTCGCCGTAGCTGAAGACCGTAATTTAAAATTGTATAGGTAGGTAGGTACCTATATCGATATTTCCGATGTGTGCCGTTCAGTCGAGTATATATTTCTATGATAGAAACTTACAACACAATAACTAAAAAACTGTTGAGCTATCATAGTTTTTACTATTATCTATAGCTAAAGAAAAAAAAAACTAATTAAAACATTAGAGAAAAAATTGTTAATTTTTGTTTAAACATCCAAGTTTGTCAAAATTAGAACTTCATAATATTATAATCAAAATATTTCCACGAATAAAATTGTGCTTATGAATATTTTACACCAAAATAACATTTGAGTACGTACTACTTTTTATAAAACACATTACATCATATTATACAATATACCTACATAATACATATTATTGTGTTTTTATAATATTATTATGATTGATGATTAAATAAATAATAATTATAGTGGCTATAATATAATGCTTCGATGGTGTTAATTTTATAACCAACATTTATCATTTTTATTGTACAAAAGAAATAAATACCTATTTTGAACTTTCATACATGTGGAACAAAAGTAGGACCATTTAAATTATTGGGACGCAGATCTCAGAAGTGAGACAACTCAGCATAATATAGGACGTCAGGTTGTCAGGCCACACTAATTATATTAATATCAATAAGAACGTTAATAATAGTTCAATATACTTCAATATACCAGTAATTAATTTAAATAAACTCTTTTCCATTTCTAAAATCAGGGCAGTTAATATTACCGACCAAAAGCCTTAATTGATGCTGTTTTAACGTCTCAAGGTTTAGTATGGATAACAAAGGATTGAATGAAATGTGAGGTTCTCTGGGAATGGAGTATTTAATTGAGAGGAAGCGTAGACATTTTTGTTGTATTTTTTCCAATTTAGACTTATTGCCTGACTGATAAGGAGACCATATAACTAAAACATATTCACAAATGGATCGTACCAAAGAACAGTAAATTGATTTTAATGTAAATTTATCGGTAAAATCTGCGCAACTAGAATTGATAAAAGTATAAAACCTAATCATTTTTGTGATTGTTATAATACTGTTAATGTGAATGTCGAATTGAGTTTTGGATTGAATAAAATACTAAGATCTTTAATAGGACCCATGGAACGAAGAATAATATAATCCACCATCTATATAATAGTTATAGTACCTAAGTAGTTGATCTAGCTCTGGAAAAAGTCATTATCTGACATTTTTTAATATTAAGAGTAAGATAATTGTTAACGCACTATTCATAAAAGTGAATTTCATTTATTAATACGATAGTCGTTAACAGTTTATTTTAAATGAGTAGGTTTGATTCTTAATACTTATTAGTTATTACAAAAATGATGTAATTTTAAACAATCACAAAAATACTTGATAACTAAAGAAATCAGACTACAGATGAAATTAGTATGACATGTAAGAACTGCCTCCGTTACCCCAAAGGAGGTGTTGTCCAAAACTTGAGTGGTGGTTGTAGACTCAGTGGAGCTGATCGCAGAATTAGTATAATCTGTAGAATCTGATGCTGTTGTCTCATTAAGGGTCACATTATCCAAAGTTTTAGTTGTGGTTGTAGACTCAGTGGAGCTGATCGCAGAATTAGTATAATCTGCAGGAACTGACGCTGTTGTCTCATTAATGGTCACATTATCCAAAGTTTTAGTTGTGATTCTAGACTCAGTGGAGCTGATCGCAGAATTAGTATAATCTGTAGGAACTGACGCTGTTGTTTCATTAAGGGTCACATTATCCAAAGTTTTAGTTGTGGTTGTAGACTCAGTGGAGCTGATCGCAGAATTAGTATAATCTGTAGGAACTGACGCTGTTGTCTCATTAATGGTCACATTATCCAAAGTTTTAGTTGTGGCTGTAGACTCAGTGGTGCTGATCGCAGAATTAGTATAATCTGCAGGAACTGACGCTGTTGTCTCATTAATGGTCACATTATCCAAAGTTTTAGTTGTGGCTGTAGACTCAGTGGTGCTGATTGCAGAATTAGTATAATCTGCAGGAACTGACGCTGTTGTCTCATTGATGGTCACATTATCCAAAGTTTTAGTTGTGATTCTAGACTCAGTGGAGCTGATCGCAGAATTAGTATAATCTGTAGGAACTGACGCTGTTGTCTCATTAAGGGTCACATTATCCAAAGTTTTAGTTGTGGTTGTAGACTCAGTGGAGCTGATCGCAGAATTAGTATAATCTGTAGGAACTGACGCTGTTGTCTCATTAAGGGTCACATTATCCAAAGTTTTAGTTGTGGTTGTAGACTCAGTGGAGCTGATCGCAGAATTAGTATAATCTGTAGGAACTGACGCTGTTGTCTCATTAAGGGTCACATTATCCAAAGTTTTAGTTGTGGCTGTAGACTCAGTGGTGCTGATCGCAGAATTAGTATAATCTGCAGGAACTGACGCTGTTGTCTCATTAATGGTCACATTATCCAAAGTTTTAGTTGTGGTTGTAGACTCAGTGGAGCTGATCGCAGAATTAGTATAATCTGCAGGAACTGACGCTGTTGTCTCATTAAGGGTCACATTATCCAAAGTTTTAGTTGTGGTTGTAGACTCAGTGGAGCTGATCGCAGAATTAGTATAATCTGCAGGAACTGACGCTGTTGTCTCATTAAGGGTCACATTATCCAAAGTTTTAGTTGTGGTTGTAGACTCAGTGGAGCTGATCGCAGAATTAATATAATCTGCAGGAACTGACGCTGTTGTCTCATTAATGGTCACATTATCCAAAGTTTTAGTTGTGATTCTAGACTCAGTGGAGCTGATCGCAGAATTAGTATAATCTGCAGGAACTGACGCTGTTGTCTCATTAAGGGTCACATTATCCAAAGTTTTAGTTGTGGCTGTAGACTCAGTGGAGCTGATCGCAGAATTAGTATAATCTGCAGGAACTGACGCTGTTGTCTCATTAAGGGTCACATTATCCAAAGTTTTAGTTGTGGTTGTAGACTCAGTGGAGCTGATCGCAGAATTAGTATAATCTGCAGGAACTGACGCTGTTGTCTCATTAAGGGTCACATTATCCAAAGTTTTAGTTGTGGCTGTAGACTCAGTGGAGCTGATCGCAGAATTAGTATAATCTGCAGGAACTGACGCTGTTGTCTCATTAAGGGTCACATTATCCAATGTTTTAGTTGTGGTTGTAGACTCAGTGGAGCTGATCGCAGAATTAGTATAATCTGCAGGAACTGACGCTGTTGTCTCATTAAGGGTCACATTATCCAAAGTTTTAGTTGTGGTTGTAGACTCAGTGGAGCTGATCGCAGAATTAGTATAATCTGCAGGAACTGACGCTGTTGTCTCATTAAGGGTCACATTATCCAAAGTTTTAGTTGTGGCTGTAGACTCAGTGGAGCTGATCGCAGAATTAGTATAATCTGCAGGAACGGACGCTGTTGTCTCATTAAGGGTCACATTTTCCAAAGTTTTAGTTGTGGTCGTAGACTCAGTGGAGCTGATCGCAGAATTAGTATAATCTGTAGGAACTGATGCCGTTGTTTTAATAGAAGTTACATTGTTTAATATATTAGGGTCGACCGAAGACGCTGTGCTATCGGGCTCGTAGCTTGTAGTTGATTTCGGAGTTGTGGTAGTGCTTACAGCGTCGTCGGTGTAATACGTAATGGGCGATGTAGTTAACTCGTCATGATCATTGATTATTGTAGTGTTAGCTGTTTCTGAAGTTGCGTTATTAGTAACTGAATCCAACGAATCGTAATCACTAGTAGACCAGTTGTTAATAATAGTCGTCGTCGGTGACGTTACTGTAACGGATACCGTAAAATTTTTAACTCTCATTGTTTGTAAGTTCTCAAAGTTCTCATCTTCAGTTGTCACAGCTGGGGAAGTAGTAGTGTCAGGATTTCGACACCAAACGTATTGTGGATGTAATTTACAAAATGCTTTCATCAAATGTGATGAATTTGAAATAAATTTTTTGTTTGAAATATCTGTGGCAGCTAGTGACTTGAAATCATTATTTTTGATGACGAATCCTGACGCCAACTGTGAATATGCCCTGACGGTCAATAGAAATAGAAATAAACGCATACCATTAATCATTTCTGTTAACACAAACAATACAAATAATACAATTTAATTAGTTTAGTTCTAGAAATTCAATTTTGGAGATTTTTATTAAAAGAAATTACAATACAAAAAAGATAGTTCGACATTGAAAATCAAAAGTAGATTTTTGTATATTTTTAAAATATGTCCTATTTTCATACTTATATAAAATATATACTTAAAGAAAATTACAATCACAGTATTAGACGTCTAAGATGTATCGATTTTTTCCAGTGTTTAAGTATGTAGCATATTAATATGATTATGTAAATACTAAAAAGGTCTTTTTTTTTTACCCTGAGTTATTGTTTGAAGAATTTTTTATTCAATAAATGATGATATGCTATTGTATTAAAAATAAACGTTTTATTTTGGTAAGTAAAAAAAATTAATCTCGTTTTTTAGTATTTTATATCTGGTCATCCTATAATAAGATTAAGTGAAATAAAATAGTAAATAAAGATTTGAGGGGTATTATTCATAAGACAACCAATATTTATTCAATTTGACTAACCTTTGATGAAATCAGAGTTAAGAAACGTAGATACAAATATTGGTTAGCTTGGATTTCTTCAATAATTTGTTTCATAAGCTAGAAAAAACAATATGTTCTCATCTCGTAATGCAAGCTTCTTAAATACGATTTATTTTTACCTTATCGAAAGGAAATATAATATTTTCGTACTTAAAGAAAATAGTTTTTTCTTGGTATTTTATTATTAACAATAAATTGTGTATGACGCACAAAATAATGGTTTTAATTTCACCACTCTTTTAAGTATTTTTATTATATTTATTTAATTTGGTATGTAATGTATACATATTATATAGATGTATAAAACTATAATCGTTACTGCGTAAAACAAGAGTTTCATATAATTTATGCGATTGTGTACCTACATAATTACTTATTGACTATAAAAATAGGTTCAAATATGGTAGGTAATAAATATAGGTGTTAGCTATTTAAAAAAGAAACGTACTACGTGCGCGTACTCAGAGAGTGGTTAAAATGTGTAAATGTTTCTATAAACCATAAACGTCTTTAACTTTACGACTTAGATACTCCTATTATTATTAGTTCATCAAAAATTTTCAATTAAATTTTAATTGATCGGGCATTTGACCGAGAAATGTAGTGTTCCCGAAACATTACACAAAAAGGTAAACTTGGAACCACTAAATACAAGGTATAAAAACCTGTGAACCGCGGCGATGTCTGTGGACTGTTATTGATAATATTGTAAAATCATGGTCCTCATATAATAGGTAGTAAACGTATTTTATTATTTTTATCTTCTTACTAGACGTAACCTGATACCTGAATTCGTATTCGTCACCAGTGGCAGCATGGCACAAACAGGGATCATTAACATAAAACTAGATTTAAACAAAATATTAATATATGCTTACCTAACTCCTTTTTGGAAGTGTTGCAATATTGTTAACATTTTCTAAAATATTGTTAATTTATAATTTACTCATAATTACGTACCTACATTAAAATATTTTGTAAAATGTGTAATGACATGCTATTGTTGCAATAAATAAATAAATAAATAAATAAATAAATAAATAAAAAGTTGTGAAAGATTTTCTTAAAACCATTTAATCGTTTTCTTTATTTTTTCAAATTAAATTTTCAGTATTGATTAAAAAACGTAATGATATAATCTTATTATATAAATGGTATGCCTAATCAATGTAACTGCACGTAAAAACTATATAGGTACTATAAGTATACTATGGATATACCTATATTTAATATTGTTGTAATCGCTTAATGATTATACCAACTACTACTATGAAAATATAATTGCATCAATTACTTAGAAACAACTATGTTTGCTTACTAATTCTACTTGTACTCCATTAAAATCGAAATCGACAAATTGTTTATGATTACATTAAATAATGTTACATGCTAGTATATAGCTAATATATATTTGAAAACTATTTACTTTGTCAGATGCAGTTTTTTCTAATTTTAAATGTATCTGTCAGCTACGCTAATTAATGAGTACCTACCTAAATATTCTGGTAAATTCTTTAGTATCAATAATTTGATAATTGTGCCAAAATCATAATATTATAAAACCGAACCATCCAAGTAAGTTATCATCTAAGCCTGTGGGTTAATTTGAAGGCTGCAGCACGATACCGCAAAAGATTTTAAATTTTTATACCTATGTATTGTAAATAGTTATTAAAATCTTCACGATTCCGCAAATTTGCGTAGACATTCTCTATTGAATTTTTAGAGGTTCTCTAAATGATAATAGTATCTTGACATCTTGTGATCTCAGTATATTATAGGTAATTTCTTATTATTATGCCAAACATTGCTAATACTCGTATATTTGCAGCTCTATAAATGACCAGTAACCAGTTACCACCTATGTATTTTAACGTGGTTTGAGACATTGTACTTAGATACTCAACACGGACGATGCTTATTGGGGGTGTTATAATAAAAAAGTTTTAAAACGAAAATAAAACAAAATGGGCTTGAACAAATTTTTGTTTATAAGCAATATAATTTAATTATTGCTCCTCTGAGGCTTGGTCAGGGCTATACTAAGGGGGGGGGGGTGGTGTATGTATCTTAGGGCGCCGAAAGCCCAAACAATTTTAAGGGCACCAAAGCAGAGCGAGCTATTTTTGAGGTTTAAATATGCACATCAAATAGAGGTTGCCAAATATTATTGTACTGGGCCATTGTTAGTTAGCACGGCACTGGACTTAGTTCTAAAGAATATTTAAGTATTTATCCCAATACAATAGGTATGAGTCATAGGTACAAAAAAAATTGTTAGAGAACAGAAGTACAAAAAAAAAAAAATGATTAAAAAGCATAAACATAAAACAGTAATGCCGAGTTGCATAGAAAATTTGATTCATTTAGAGGCTATTTTTGTGTGCTCTGTGGGTGACAAGCACTTTGTGCACTACAAAATCTCAAAGCGCATATTACGAAAAATAAAAGTGTGCACTTGCAGAATTGCAGCCACCTAAGATTTTATATAAAGCATTAAGCAAGGTGTCATGTGCAACCGCACTGTAAGTCTGTAACATAATTTTATTTTTCAAATTAAGTTTTTGAAAAGAAACAATGTACAGGCACTATTGTACATGTAATGTATAATTTATTAATAGGTATACAATATACATGTAAAATACTAAACAGAATAATAAGTTATACCAACGAAAGTATTGTGATTTTTTTAGTTGAGGGCATAGTCTAGGTATTCCAATACTATGCGAGTGCTGATTGAATTTTCCATATGTTTTTCAATTATTAAGCATATAACCAAGGCAATTGATTTTTTGATATTTTACTTCGGTATTGAAGGTATTATATTTTGTTAATGTTAGTATTAACTATTACGTGTGTTAAAAACGAAAATTTTAAAGCGTTTTTCGTGTAATAAAAATAATGTAGAATCGGTCACACGAAACTCACGCACGGACATCTCATGGCAAAGACAGATCCACCCTTATGCCCAACATGTAACACAAACTTCTCCATCAAACACACCATTATCCACTGCCCAAACTTCAACGAAGCCAGAAAAGAGTTCAACATTCCGGATAACCTGTACAAGGCAATTGGTCCATTTTCAGACTTCCAAAACATTATCTCATACTTACAAAAAATTGAATTGTATAACAAAATATAATTATCTAATGTAAAAATTTAACTCCTGTAAGCTAATAACCTGTGTAGTTGATGCTTAACTAATAAAAAAAAAAAAAAATGTAACTTGTAAAAATATTTAACATATAGAAAATAAAATTTGCATTCACCTCAACCTTCGCAATCACTAGTAATCAAATTCAAATACAAGTGTGCACTCCAAAAAAATTAAAAAAATAGCCACTGTATTAATTTAATAGTTCACTAATCATGGGTCACTAAGTCATGTTTAAATGGTCATTAACTGAATTAGCTCACTGTTGATTAATTAAATGTTCAGTGATTGTTTATGCAATCTAGCATAAAAATGATAAAATATGGAAAATATCATCGTAGAATTAGATACTTACTTGAGACAAGTAAATGCGAATACCTTATTAAAATACAAGTGTTCAATTAGTTTAAACTATTAGATGAACATTTGATTCGAAAATGATATGTATATACCTATAATTTCTGTTTGAATATTTTAATTACGAATAATTCATTTTACTATAGTAATTATTTACCATCTACTACCTATATTATTCGACATTGAACTACATGAATTGTAAGTAAACACGTTTGTATTGACTTTTAAAACTATTAATTTATAGTAAATAGATATCGTATAAATGTTATACTAACGAACAAAAAAATTAAGTCATTTCAAATGTATTAAGTCGAAAACGTGTGAAGAATACGTTAAAGCTTAACATTTAAACTAAGGTGAACATAATAATCATAAAAAAGTATCTATTTATAATATTTTATAATATATCGGTATAGTAATAGTAGTAGGTAGTAAGTCACATCTTTATAGTGACCCGGAGGACAAAACTATAAAGATAACTACATTTTGTAGGTCACACATTTGTCGAATGTAATGTCGTATATCCAAAAAAAAATTGATTGAGTATAGTAAATATGATTCTTAAATTATTTATTTATAACATATAACATAAAATATGCAACATTACTCTACTATTATAGGTACTATACTCGTTAGTAATAGAATTTTTATCATACTGTTGCAATATTGATTAAACAATATCGATTAAAAGCACGCAACGGAATATAATTAAAATAAAACTGTGGGAAATTATTTTATAACTTTTATTTAAATCGATAATTTAAAACATTCGTATGGGTACAACAATAAAAAAAATATATATATATATATAAGTAAAAGTATGTACATTATTTTATTATAATAAATTCATAAACTTAGTTGAATAATCGTCATTTGCACTACAACATCGGTTACTACTTTTATAAGTACAATTATTATTTTTTCCAACGGATTGATAAATCTAATGGTTGGTCGATGACGTTGGGAATGGAGTACGCAGAACAAGTTGGAGTTATGAAGACCGACGAAGAACAACACGGATTCGTATCTTGTGCTGAAAATTAATCATAAAATGCATGTTAATTGATAATTATAAATCATATGCATATATTTTTATTATAATATTTATGGTATCTATTGGTATCATTTTCTCTAATTAGACATTTGTATTTATTATCAACATATAAATATGAAATATGTAGGTACATAACTCTATATAGATTATCAGTATAATAGGTACCTGTATAGTAATATAATAGATATTTCAATATTTGTGTACTAATTATACGTATCTATAATATTATAGTTATCAAAAAATATTTCAAAAAGAAAATCCAATGATTAATTTCACTACCGCAAACATTTTTCTTACTATTAATTCATATTTAAGGTGATGTAACATTTAATAGTATTACTATATTACTTATTAGTTATAAGGTATTAATGTACCTACCTATATATTTGTTCCTTTAATCATTAATCATCGTAAGACATAACAAAATATTTACATAAATATTATACGATTCCTTAAACTTTATACTTAATTCATATTACACCAAAAAACTATAAATGACGAAGTGTAATAAAAAAAAACAGGGAAGTTACTCTGCTGTATAATAGGTTTCTGCTTTTTAAGTTTTACTACCTACCCATTGTCATTGAGTAGGTATCACTGCGAAGTGGATGTGATTAATTTGAATTAAATTATAAATCATTGTGCATAGCCGCATAGGTACGTAAAATAATTATGAACAGAAATGGTTTCAGCCTCTATTTCTAAGGATGTTTTATAATTTATTTAACTATAGATAGGTATTATTAGTAATTAGTATTATTTGTAATACGGTAGGTTGAAGTGAACTAATTTTTGCCAAAAACAACGAAATTATTATTAAATTGATCTAAATATTTTGAAAAAATATTGTGTGCAAAAAATAATAATTGAATTACCTAATAATGAAATGTTTCAAGTTTATACAATTAATACTTTTTTAATTACAATAAAAAAAATAAAAAAATTGAGGAGAAATCGTTGTTTTTTGTTTGAATATCAAATTTTATCAACATTTAAACTTTAAACGCACTCGATAAGTTTATTTAAGTAAATGTTTTACTTTTGACCAAAGTAAAAACTAAATTTAATTTGCTATCAGAAACCATAAACTTCAAAGTTGAAGATTGAAATTTGTTTACCACTTTTAACTTTTGCGTCACAAAATAAACCATACTGTGTATTGTAAAACCGATTTACATTCATGATTCATCGCTCCATTAAGAATCTAAATAAACGTCAACGAAATATTTTATCCAACCCATCAGTGTAGATGTATAATCTTAACAAATATTAGTTCTAACTATTCAAGCTATAACTATATGTTATTATGGTTCACCGTAATTTTAGTACAAGTCCTGCAATTACTATTATAGGTATGTATAATATATCATTATAGTATTATATTGCAAAATACATGAGACTTAAAATTTTCCTTCGACCTTTCAAATTTCTGTTGCTGATAAAGTAGCTGCCAAATAAATATAGTTTTTTCCATAATGAGTTACTTATATACTTGCTTACATTGGAAGTACCTAATTCTCTAACGATTTAGAATTTGAAACGATGCCGATAATCAATTGTATTATTGGAGTACTTTTTCAAGTTTGGTAAATTAATGGATGAATATTATGATAACCGTATACTTTATTATTGAAAGAATATACGTACTCAATATCATCTTTACTTGATGATTATGACTTTTAGCATGTTTTCTCAAAGAGCTGGGGTCCGTATACCTTTTTAGACAGCTTTCCACTCGACAAGCGTACGGTTTTTCGATGAAGTGCGTTCGGGTGTGCTTGAAACGATCGCTCGTATTGGAGTATGCCTTGTTGCATCCGTTCACTGAACAAACGTAAGGTTTCTCGCCTGTGAATACATATTATTACATTTCAAATTTTCAAACTTCAAATTTCACATTTTATATTGGTTACAAATTGAATTTAAATATTTATAAATGTAACATTAAAATATTAGTTATGATTATAAACAAATACACACGTCAGAAAATGTTTTTTATTATTTTATTCATCAGCAGTAAACACTATTTATTTCGTCAATCTAAGTGTCTCGACGATTACATAATAATTATAAAATACAGTTAGAACAGAATAAAGATAAAAAAAAAGTATATACAATTATAAACTGATTGTGATTGTGTATTATAGATATGTTTATAGATAATAATTAAGGATATTTCTTTCTTTTGGAAAAAAGTGTATTTATAACTGTTTATACGAGGGAAATTGCTAATTAGCCTCCTAATGAGTAATGATCAAAATTGACGTATGAAACTATTTGGGATAAAATATTATAAGTAGGCGAAGACGAATTATGACAAGTGACAACTGAAGCGCGACTTTGGTTGCTTCTGTATATTATTGTTTTTTCTTGAATTGTGTATAACTGGAAGGAGGAGACCTTAAAGTTGGTGAGTAAATAAATGTACAATACTGTGATATATGCACTTTTATAGTTTTTTGTACTGTAAATATACGGTTATATCTTATATATTTATATGCCTACACAATCACGCATAGCGTTGTAGAAAATAAATAGGTATGTACAAAACATTATAACTCCATAGAAAATGATTGGAAGGCTGCAGCAAAATGCCAAAATCCATCTACACCTACCTCAATAATATGTTTTGAAAACGGTCATTTCTCATAAATATAATGTATGTACAGCGTGTTAATATTATATATTTTACATTTTTACCTACCTACAGACCAACAGATTGTAAATAAACGATTCAACAATTGTATAGATACATTACAGTGACTCACCCGACACCTACTATACTGCAGAGCGGTACCCACTTGCCGAACTTTTTTATTATAATTTTTTACTTTTTTAGATCTAATTAAAAATATCTAATGAATTATGTTAGTTGGTATTTAATGTACAAGGTCGTGTACAATTTATATGTATTTAGTATATAGTAGTGAAATACTGAGACCTCATAGGGGGTGAGGAAGGAAAAGCCCCCACTTTTACGTACATGATTCAATGCAATAAAAAAATCCTAAAAACACCGCTGAACAGTATAATGATATATACCAGGGGTGGTGAACTTATGGACCGCGTTCCAAAATTGGCAAATTGGCCATATTTTCAAAGCTTTCAAAAATTGTTTATTTCATTGTTTAATCTTGCGTTTAGTGAAAAAAAAATATTTATTATTTAAAAAAAATAAAGTTCATTGTACAACTTGAACCATTGATTATAAATACTATTATTATTATTTATTATAGTAAAATTTTACGCACCTGTATGCGAACGAGCATGGATCTTCAAATTTTCGGCCCGCGTAAAGCTTTTACCGCATATGCAGCATTGATGCGGCTTGTCATTTGTATGAGTGCGTATGTGGACTAATATCTTGTACCTTGAAAATTAATCTACTTACAGTGCCGAAAGAATAGCATCTTATAGTGCAAAAATGAAATTTAGAAAAAAAATCTACTTGGCGTTAAAAGCTCGGTCTCCTCTCGTGCAACTTTTCCATTTACAGTAGAATAACCCTTGAGATTCTGGAACTATATGGTTTATTACATGTTTTGGTAGTTCTGTTTTATTCATGTACAAATCACAATTTTCCCACCTAATATGTTTAAAAAATGAGTATTTAAATGTGTTTAAATATATAAACATTTAATGACTATTTTTCGTATAATAAATATATTGTAATGATAGGTAATAGATTAATGATTGATGTGGCTGTACGTAAGACAAGAACCGTATACTCTTAAAGCATAACGATTGTTTTCATTCGTGGTTTCCCATCGGTAACGTTTTAATCATTTTACAGCTGTGCTCGCCAAGTAGGTATTTACATGAGTCGTGTAGGGCAGGCTTTAATCTTTATAGTTATATTTCCGTTGTATTTCTAAACACTATTTTTGCCTTTTGGTAAACGTTTTTGGTGATAATTGACAAACCTTTTAACGTCATCTGACGCAATCTATTCATCACGAAGAGAAAAACATTGTATATTATTGAATTATTTAAAATTTAAGGTGATCTATAGGCAATTTAAAAATGGAAATTTAAATTTTCGGCGTAGTAATAAATTGTGTAATGCAAGTGTTAGTAATAGACAATAGTGACCAATTTTGCCAACCAATCTAATAGTTCAAATCATAACCATGATGTTTATTCAAATCAGGTTATATCAACAGAAATTTTAAGGAGCTCATTGAAAAGAAAGGCGGGAAATGATCAGATGATCTGCATACGCGTCCAAACAAATTTTTGAGCATATTCGCCAAGAGTTAAAAAATAATCATATTGCTGATAACATGGAACACGGTGACTTGCAATTGATCCATCGTTCAATATACGAATTAATATGGAAGGAAAAAGCATTTTCCCGCACTACCATTCAACTTTGACAAATGTTTAATAAATCATTCAAATAATAACGAAATTTAAGTTGACACTGATTTAAAAACAAATTCATTGAAAAAAATAAAAATAAATACTTGTTGAAGAGAAATATTAAAAAAAAAACATTATAAGAAAAAAACAATATTTTGTTTAAAAATGTACAAAAATTGATCTTCAACATTATTAATGCAAACTCGTACCTATCTGTAAAGAATAAATACATGTAGGTACTTAAAATTATTTTAACGACCTAATAGTGAAAATTATTTTTTAATTTTATTATTATTTTTTTTTTTAAGTTGAGAATAATGGCTTGATAAGTAGGTAAGCTATGCTAAATTCAATAACTCAAACAACATTTTTAAACCAGATTTTTTATGACACCAGAAAATGATTTAGCAGAAAGTCTTAAGCCTTATAAAGGTTGAAGGAAAATGTTGTAGATATGAGTACAATAATTTTACATTCCGTAATTACTAATTCGAAAATTTGGAGTTTCTCAGGTTATGTACACCCTTTAAGAGATTACATTTTTTTGAAAAAATGTTTCTATATTGTTATTGAAAATTGTGAGAAAATGTTTTGTGTTTTTGTGCGCAAATTAGTGGTAAAAAAGGTAAATGTGAGTAGGTATTGTATTCATACATTTTTTTAACTAACGAGTAATGACCAACAACTAGGACTAAAGGACTTCTAAAATGTTTTTAACCATAAACATAATCATATGAATTAAAAATACACTTAGAATCTATCGAAGTATGAAACAAAAGAAATTGATTTTTATTTCAACCTAAAGTAACATCCTACGTGTATTTAAATTTTAAACCGCAACCGCTTTAGGTAGGTACTGTAAGCTAGTACCTAGGTAATAGTAGGTATAATTTTAATAGTATGGTTAGTGAACACTGAAGGCTTATTGACTATTAGATACTTATTACTATACAATTATTACACCGTGTACTTAATAACAATATATTATGTACAGTTGATATTATGAAATAGTTTGGTTGTAATGTTTCTTAATTAAACTAAAATCGAAATATTATTACTTGCAAGAGCACGACGAATCTTCATCATTGTTGTCTATCATGTTATTGCAATTCAAAATGTGTTTCATTGCACGAATTCTGACGCGAAAATAAATTTTTGTGGAAGGTATACCTATTATACCATTCACTGTCGGATTGTATTCAGAAATTATAGGTACCTATTGCGTCGAGACAACAAATCCAACAAACCCGGGATGATTGTATGCTCATAACTGACATAAGCATAACTAAACGATAAACAGAAACGATTGTATACATACTAACAGACAACAATAATAATAACGCATCGTTTTGTTTTTAAATAACGTTTATACTTATATGTTAATAATATGCCATTGCCATATGGACTCAATGTGGTCTCCTAGCTGGGGGTCTTTTGTTAATATTATATTTTACATCTTGACAGGGGGTAAATCTATAATGTATACAGATGTCATCACGATTGTCTTTCATGAAGTGTGAAAAATACGATTCACAATAAAATTCTGAGTAATTTCATACCCATCAAGAAACATATTTTTGTCTAGCCAGAGTTAAAATAATTGACAGTTGTCATCTAACCAGGCCCGTATTTAGGGGAGGGCCAGGATGGGCTATTGCCCCTCTTGTGAAATTTTTGGGGGCGATAAATTTTTATGGACTTTTTTTTATTCAGCTCCCCCTCACCCGCGCTGCGGGTGGCCTTGTCCCCCTCCTCTTTCTGCCACAAAATGGGGGCGGATTTTTATAAGTGCCCCGGGCACCTAAATTCTAAATACGGCCCTGCGTCTAACCAATGTATGGTGAAAAATCTTGCATGAAGTAGCTTAACAATTAGCCTAAAGCCTATCTATAGCCTATAGCAAGGTTGGCTTTTGGGATGACCAGGCCACATTAAGTAAGTAGAAGTTGTTGTGGGCCACTTACATTTTATTTTTTCACCATCGCTATTGTTGTTATAACGATAACACATTCACATACTATTTAATCAATCTACGGATACCTTATGTTAATAGGTTTTACTTTTAATAATTTTTTTTCTTATTAAATACATAAGTAATTGATGGTTTTGAAATGTACGAAAGGGTCACATCATAACCTATCACAGGCCGCATATGGCCCGTGGGCAGTGGTTTTGAACACCCCTGGCCTATAGGTACCCATGTATACCCATTCAGAAAATAAAAACTATTTTGTGCTAACTCAAGTATAAGTTGGAGTAGTAAGTAATTGTTTAGGACCTAGGTAACAAACTTACTTAGTAATTAGCAAGTTTAAATACATTTTAATAGAATAAATTAGATTTTGTTTATATCATAGTTTTAAGGTATGTCATCAGCGGGTGGCTCCTTTTTCCAAACTGTTTTTAGCTATACATGCCTTTTATGATATGCTTATTATGCCTTTAAGATACAGTATGTATAATTTAAAAACATATAAAATACAAATTGTAATTAAATAAAAATGAAGGTATATTTTTTGCATTGTTTGCAACATTACAAGTACAGTATACAGTCTTTAGGTAATAAAATATCATAATAATTATTATTCAACTTATTTTAATTGTATACTTTCATACAGTTGGTCAATTCACTAGATGACTGACAACTGGCGCTGAGTATTTAATTAAATGGTATTAAGCTGTGAACTATATATTTTTTTTGAAGAAGGATAATTATGTTTTTGAAGTCTCCATTAATTGAAAAATAGGAATATTAAATAGGCAGTGTAGGTATGTATCTAATTAATTTGTTTACTTGTATGTCATAATGTAATAAAGCTATACAAATACATAATTTCAATATTTAATAAAACTTATATAGTTTACTAAGATAAGACGTCCTGTACCATTGTACCAAATACCAAAACTCAGTAACTCATACACCTATTTTATAAATTATTGTTGTAATAATCCAAACGGTGAGAATAGAGAAAACATTTAAAAAAACAAGATTATTTATGTATAGAAAGTTAAAATTTTTTTTAATTTAATAGTTAAACTTTCGATACAAACTAAAATAGAATTACATTTACAGATTTATAAAAATAGTCTTTACTCTTTAGAATAATATATTAATATAAACAATATAATGACATCATACAATAATGAATTAAAATAATACATAAATTGTGGGATATTAAATTTTAGAGAATGGAAAGTTAAATGAATAATTTAGACGTCGAAATGTAATACCAACCATAAGGACTATACACATTGTCGTAGTAATCATAATTGTTTTACTTCTTTTTTTAATCTAAAATACACAATCAATCAATTAGTAAGAAAATTAAACATAAATAGCTAATGACATATAAGTATAATTTGTTATGCAAATTTAAAATATTGTTTTTCTTGTACTATTAATTTTAGACATTTAAATTTGTTGAACAAATGATACTCAATTTACAATTATTTTTTTTTCAAAACATGTGTTTAAAAGGGCTAAAGCACTGAATCTGAATATTTTTTTACATTAGAAATCATACAAACAAAACTGGAAAACAATCAAATTTCAAAAAATGTATTTTTATTTTTTCAAATTATTCATTGGGTAAAAGTGTAAGTAACAACATTTAAGTCCTCTCAAAGGCGGTAGTGATGAAGAACAATGTACTCCTATTTAAGAATCAATGATAATTTTTTAACATAAAAAAATTACGTTATGTAATTATAAATCAAAAAAAATTGTTTTTAAAAATTTTATCAAGACCACTATTATTTTTGAAAAATCAATTATTCTCTTATGCTTTTATTATAAGTTCTAATGTAAAAAAGAGCAACAATTTTTAAAAAAAATTTCAGATTTTGTTTAATAGAACATACATTTTTAACTTCAAACTAACATTAATATTACCTTAAAAACCTTTTTTAATGTATTTTCAATGTTTTTTTCTTCTGCTCTCATAAACGGTTTTAACATTAAAGAAGCATCAATTGCTGATATATGGTCATCAATTAACATATCATTTAAATTCTTTTTATCACTAGTGATTGCACTATGTATATGGTTTAAAATTAAAACAATATATCCAAGTTGCCCACAAATGTTGGACTGTAGTTTAAGAATTTCATCATGTCTATAAAAAAAAAAAATTATACAATGTTTGTATGATAATAAAGATATTGAATGTTTGATAAAATATATTATACATTTGAAAAAAATAGGCATTACACAGGCATTAGGTAGGTACCTAATTAAATATTTCTGTTTTCAATCAATGATCAATTAACTTACGATAATTTTGTTTCGCTGTGTTTCAATGTTTTATTGAGTATATTTATTGCATTCAGTAAATTAAAAGTGTCCTCTTTATCAACATCCAGATATCTGAAATCATCTGCTGTCAACTGAATAAACGTATGTTCATTAATTCCATAATTTTCAAATTTGGATTTATACTTTTCACAATTTATGGATTTCAATATTAGTTCCAACCCTTGGATCTTGCGTCTAGATTTAAAGAAAACAGTTTAATAACA
This sequence comes from Neotoxoptera formosana, assembly GCA_022818045.1. NCBI lineage: Eukaryota > Metazoa > Arthropoda > Insecta > Hemiptera > Aphididae > Neotoxoptera > Neotoxoptera formosana. The sequence continues at coordinate 28,751,910 of CM040631.1, read as the reverse complement.
AAATAAATACACAAGTAATAATTTATCATTAATTTTCTTACATTTCAACCTCGTCTTCCATTTCACGAGCAAGTAGGTGGTATACTGGTATTTTATTATTTTTCGACAAAAAACATAATTGAGCAAGCAGAAAAATGCTTAGTTTACCCAATTACGCGATGAATTGAACAAAATCTATTCTTGTTTCAGACCGGTTCTCGTCAACATCAAATTCAAAAGCGTCTGGACTTTGGAGTAAAAACCCGCAGGCAGCAGTTAATCTTAATTATTAAGTTTTATTGAGTCATGTTGATGTTCGAACTCAATTACTCAAAATATATCTTTGAAGTTTGAACAGCAACAAATTAATGATAAGCATTAATGCGATAATGATAGTTGATAATGCACCTGATAACGGACTCAGACATTACAAAATTATAATACGCGCGAATACTCGCTCTCGGTAAGTATAATGAAAATAAAAGATATTATTTAGCAAGTGGGTAGTGACTACCTTGTCTATCGTATTATGTGATACACGTCATTACGTCGACCTTTCAGATATTTTCCTTCTGATACTTGCCAGTATTGTCTTGAGTCTCAATAATTTACATAATATTATGACATTCAATTTTTTTCGAGATTATTTATTTATTTATATCTAGACATTTTTCCACGCCAGAAACTATTATAAAAAACTGTGTATCGTTATTATATGATCGGGTTCATAAGACTACTGAGTGCATACATAATAGTCAAGACCGGTGAAATTTGTAGGGCTCCGCTACTATAGGCGGTCAACTTGTTATAGGTATACTCGATTGTGCCGACGGCTGATAGTGGTTAAGACCGATGCGATCAACAAACGATGAAGAATTTAAAATGTTAAAAATATTGTATAAAAACTAATAATTACCACGTTTTTATTTTATTTTTATTGATCTTATTAAATACATTGGCAACTCGGCCAATAGAATATTATTATGTATATTAAAGATTTTACATTAAATTTTAAATTTAATTGTATAAGTTGGATTTTTAAGAAACAAAAGTAAGTTTATTATAATATCTTGAGGGTTGGGTCCTAGCCACTCCTAGGCTTAACTGATTTTCCCGGAGATGTGGAATTGGTTGTGGTAAGGTTCAAATTGTTGACATTCTGTGTCCCTCAGGCAGTCAGGCATATGTTTTGAAAGTTGAAACCGAGGATTAAAATTTGATCACTGAGGTTTGCTAATCAATTAACTATGAATTATGAACTATATGGTCGCGGCTCACGATCGGTAAATTACCTAAAAGTCCAGCAAAAAAAGTCTGATAGATAGAATAAAAGTCCGGTAAAAAATCCAATACCTTCTTAAACATATTATTACGTAATAGGTACCTTCTAACTATTATTTTTTAAATTAACATATTAATATATTATACACACCATTACACCAATGACACCATCATACTAACATTTAACTTGTATTTAACTATTATTTAACTTTGAATAAATACTTAGGTAGGTACTATAGGTAAAAAGACAAATAATCTTATAAAAAACACATTAAAATTAATATAAATGTACCTACATTTACAAGTTTGTAACTTTTACAACTATGCATGAATCATATCTAACTTAGGTAGGTAATAAAATAAAATCACATACAATCATTTCGTATTGAATTTTGGTATTTGTGTTGAATGTATCGTGACTTATTCAGTGACTTTTTTTTATGTAATTACTAATTAGCAGACAACATAAATCTCATCATATACGTTTATAAGTTATTGTAAATTTCATGTTGTTTCTGAATACTGAATAAAAAAAAAAAAATTCGAAGAAACATTATTTAATTTTACTAAAAATCATTTTTTGACTGTGAACTCCCACTAAGTGCAAATCTAAATGAAAATCGTTTTTCATAAAATATTCAATGACGTTCAAAGTTTCAAATACAAACATGAATATATAATTGTTCGTTCTATGAGGTTATAAATAATCATTTTGTAATTTTGACAAATTATAGGTTCTGTATTATACAGGGTGTAACAGGTCTATTTGACTAATGCAATAAATTTTACATCAGTAACAGTGATAAGCAAGAAATAATCTTAAATTTTAACACACTTTGAAAATTGTTTAAAAATTAACGACTTAACCAAATTAAAAGTTTTAAACGCCAAAATGGTTTTTAAATACTTATTTATGAATTTGCTATCTTGGATTATTAGAAAAATATTAAATAAAAAATTTAAATTATTTATTTTTGTTGTAAAAAAAAAAAAATATTAGGTATACAAATTATAGCGCAAAGCTCTACAAATCATTACAAAAAAAAAAAACTTAAAAATATTGAATAGAAAAAAAGTTATTGCATTAGTCATATAGACCTGTTACACCCTGTATATTAAATATAATATAATGGTTGGTATGTTATATCAACACTATCATCAACACACACTCTTTTAGACATCAGACTATCTATATTTTGTTTACCTACTGGCAACTGGCTATACTAACCTATACAAACTACATGCCTGTGCATAATATACCTAATACATTATATCAATCAATGATATGATATAATTAATAAGATCACACTTAATCAACTAATAAAAACATCATTCCCAGACATGAAGAAAAAATTCACATCATTATATAATAATTAATAACTCAGCTCAGGACATAAAAATATAAGTGTGTGATAGCATAAATTGGCTAAGTAAAACGGTTTGATAGTTATCGAATTAACTTTTAGCACTTATTTGGTATTTAGTGGTACAGAATAGAATTATACCTATCAATTGTTGAACTTGAATTGTATGACATTTTTATCAAACTATACTGCAGGTACACAATTTCATTGGCACAAATGCTCTATATTCATCAATTATTTAGATTATTTCTTACTTTCACATTTAATTCCACAACAATTAATTGTGATTATCAAGGAGGCGAGGTTGTAAATTTAATTTATTAAAAAACTGTTAGATATGCATCCAAAACTTACAAAAGATGCTCTAGACCAGGGTTGGCAAACCTTTTTCGGGTCATGTGTCAACATTTTGTAATCAAAGATTTAAAAAAATCCAAGTGCCAGTAATATGTTTATTATTCATACATTTTTTTCTGTGGTGATGGGAGGGGGGTCTTAAAAAAAGTTATAAAAGCTGATTATAAGCTATAAAAAAATAAACTTTCACATATTATGTATGTTGACGAGAATATTGAGTTTATTTGGAATGAACCCCCTTTTTTCAAAGTACAAAATCTGGCAAGTTTTTCTAGAAGCAGTGAGTTCCTAACTTTTTTAACCGATGAGTTTATTTTTTAGAAATAATAAATTGTTTTTTTTTTTTTACTAAACGCAAGATTAAACAATGAAATAAAAAATATTTTTGAGTGCCATGAAAATTTGGCCAACGTGCCACTTTTGGCACTTGTTTGCCACCTCTGCTCTAGACACTAATACAGGTAGATAGGTACCAACAACCAATATAAAACAAAATTTGACTAATTTCTCATTTTTTCTAAAATGTATACAGACGCGGCGGCGAGCACATAAATTAAAAATGTAGCTATTTCCAAGTAGTGAATGGTGATAATAACCCCTGCAGCATATCGTTTAAAATATGCCAATGAATTTTGTTTTGTGTTTTGTAAGTTGTATTATATTGTAATTGATCCTATTATTATTATAATGTTTACTTTTATCATTAGGTGAGTATTATGATCTCTATTCTCCGATAAAGTAAGCAATAATTGTAATGCATGACGTAGACTAAGTAAATTTCACAAAAATCACTACGAATGTTTACAAATAAGCTGAAATTACAATAGATCATTAGCCATTTAGGCATTAAGTAACTTACAACTAACTACCAAGTATTTACTTTTTTGTTAAACAACAAAATTTAATAATTATTTTTAATTTCAATATTATTCTCCACTTCTCCCAACGTTTATATCTTATATGACGCAAACAAAACATTTGCCAAATTGATGAGTGAAAAAAAAGATTAAATTAAATAAAAATAACATTTGTCATCCTAAGAAACAGAAAGTTATTTTTGATTACGTAGTTTGGTGAAAAAAATTATTTTCTAAAATTATATATAGATTACTGTAGACATATTTCTAGTCAGCATATAATAGAAAAACACAAGCACAACTACCTACATAAAAATAAAAGTGTGCAAGTGGGTATAAATCTGCTGAAGAAAAAAAATGTATTGGTAAAGTATTATTATGTATATGATTTTTAAATTATAATTATAATAATACTTATGGGTTCTCATCAAATTCAATAGGTCGTAGACTCGTAGGTCACAGTTTAGACTATAGACAATGGGTAGATGTATTAATCCAATGAACGTTAAATATTAATTAATTAATTACAACAGACATATAGTTCAACTAAACGCCACTAAATAATAATAGTCATAATCATCTTGACTTATAATCATTTTTGCAATTAATAAACAAGCACATGTTAGCATAATAAGGACACTGGTAAAATAATATAACATTATAACCTCGATATTTTGATACATAATATTATTAACAATTTTGAATCATAATAAACGTCAATGTTTAATTATTGTGTTTAAGTTTAAGACAATAATACGTCATTCCATTTTACGATAATGACGTATCTAAATCATTTATTTTATAATTATTTAATAGGTACCTACTTATTAATATACCTACGTCATAGCGACAATATTTAAAAATATTTTGGAAAACATTTGATAATTTCTGACGTCCAGAATAATCTATAAGGTTAACAAAATATAACGATAATCATAGAATTGTCCTACACAAACAATGTGTTAGTTACCTACACTATTTTATTATAATAACAATTTGTTGTGCATTTGCAGTACGTCAGAACCCTCTACTCTGTATATAATAGAAATATAATATTTTTATACTGAATTCGAATATTAATTATTATTGATAGTTGGTAAAAAATATTTATAAGCTATTAGGCTCATTATTCATTAATCGAAAACTCATCCCGTTTGAATACTTGATCAAAACACATTATTATTATGAGGGTATTATGAAGAGCAACACGATTATAATATAATATTATTTGATAAGTTAGGTTAGATTAGCATGGGTTAGCCTAGTGATCTATGTTTGGTATCTGACCTATTAGCTATAATAATTATTAACAAGTTAATTTTGTTCAGGAATTTAAAATGAGAATAATTTAACAACAAAAAACATATACAGGGACTTACTTATTATTCTCTATTTATTTCCATATTATGCGTAATTAGTTATTTTTAATGAAGGGGTTACAGTGGTTACAGTGGTTACAGTACTATGGTAAAGACTTTGCCGACGTTGGCCATTAGAATGATAGTTATCAAATATACATATGTATAATGTATATATTACATAAATAATGTTTAGAACTTAAATACTTTAATTCATTTTTCATAATTATTTATAATTTATGAAAATATTATTAATCTTTTTTATAATAGCCTATTTTTTATGTATATTTTTTAAATACGATTTTTATCCTTTTTGTTGGTTTTTTAATCCGAGATATTCTTATTTTGTTTTGCTGTAGTTCAAAAAGTCTGTCAGCCCAATTGCCAATTATATATTATAATATTATTACTATTAAAATTATTTATTTCCGAAAAGATTGCAATTGAAAATGGCATTGTGTGTATAATGTATTAATGCAATAAACTTTTATAACAGTAAACTTTAGTAGTTGCCACGAATAATATTTTTAAATTACAAAGACATAACTATAACATCGTCGTTCTTCGTTTGAATGTTAAATTTTGTCATACTTTGAACTTTAAATGCTTATAAAAAATATCGTGCCTATGTTTTTTAATATTTTTTAACTGTTAGATATTATAAAAACTTATGAAAGACCTTGTATTAAATTTTCAAGTTTTTTGACCCGGCGAAAATTCTTTTATTGATATTTATAAAAATATATATAAATAAAATAATATTTGTGGCTTGGCGCGACGCATTCTACCAGTCGCGTTCTGCGATTGAGAGTAAGCAACGTCCGCTACTACTAGTTCCCGGATGGGTGACCATCCGGGTTTTGTAGTAGTAAAAACCTTGCCACACATACCCACACGTGTTAAAAAAACCTACAGTTCCCTCCCCGAAATTCCACAGGCTAATGACCTTCGTTGCTGAAGCCTTAACCAAAAGAAAAAAAATATTTTTAATTTCTTATACATATATACAGTTATAGCTCAAAAAAAGTCGAAATATTTTGATAATTGTATGGTATATAGAAAATCCTAATACAAACATTCAGTGAAAATTTCATGAATCTACGGTTATTATTTTTGTGTTACCTACATTAAAACACAAAATCGATTATGTGATATACTCGCGGGCCTCATACAACAGCTATGACCGAGGGTTGCCGACCCTTGCTATATTGTACTAACCTAACCTAGTAAGCCTTGTAATATTTTTTTGTCTGACGTCTATTTTTTATTTTTGTTTGGAGTCGGACAAAATGCCCAAATAACTACCTAAATGTGTATCTCGACAAAAATATAGGTATTATACAATATAAATATACTATTAATGTTTATTTTAAATTTAGAAAAGAATATAAGACGATTTTAATAATATTTTATTTTTTAATCCAGAAATACATGTTTTATTCAAATTTGATAAAGTATCATATAACGCAATAACGTTTATTTTTTGACCATTATATAAGGTACTAATATTTATTGATTTTAATACAAATTATTAAAACTGGTTTCAACACAATAATTACTTATAAAAAAAATGTATACTTAAAATATTAATGTATTTTTTGAGTGAATTAAAAATATATTGTTTTTAATTTTTTTATTTGTATTTTCTGAAAACCTTTACACGATTAGATTAGAAGTATTTTTTTTTTTTAATTAGGTATAGAATCAATATTTCATGCTTTCATAGTTTAAATTCTATCATCTTCAAACCACATAATAATATGAAACCTTTATATAAACGATTCAAAAGTCACCAACCCACATCTCAGAAAAATGTCAAGTTTAATAAAAATATGTAAATATAATACTTCATCATTCAATATTAAATTGATTAAAAATTTAGAAAATATAATAAGATAGGTAGCAACAATACAAAAATTACCGTACGTATCCACATATCATAATATTATATTGGTAAAATATAGAAAATTGATGGAATGTGGCCATTTTATGAACGTTTTGATTAGATTTCATTGATGAATCGCTTTTGTTTGTGTTCACTGTGACGAATGACAGTACACATTACTATATGAACGTTGTTTCATATATAAACCAAACTAACTATAGTTAGTATAGAAAAGGGACTCGTTTTGAGGTTTTGCCATAAGGTATCCATATGTTAAGTAAATATGTCCTACCCTAAATTCATTGAGCGGGGTTCATGTTTACTATAAATTACTATAGTATACTAACCGTGTCTCGTGACTACGGAATGTCCGACCGCCCGAGCTCATTATATTTTTGTTTTTGTCGGTAAACTAACGTGGTCTGCTTTTTCTGTCTGGTAAGTATTTTATTTTGAAAATAATGTAGTTTTAGAATATAACTGTCGTATAAATATTTTTTGTAAATTATACAAATATTATATTTGATATGAATTATAAAATATATATATATATATATATATACAGGGTGTCCCAGGTCTATTTGACTAATGCAATAACTTTTACAGCAGTAACAGTGATTATCAAGAAATAATTTTGAATTTTAACACACTTTGAAAATTGTTTAAAAATTAACGACTTAACCAAATTAAAAGTTTTAAACGCCAAAATGGTTTTTAAATACTTATTTATGAAATAGTTACCTTGGATTATTAGAAAAATATTAAATACAAAATTTAAATTATTTATTTTTGTTGTAAAAAAAAAAAAAATATATAAGATATACAAATTATAGCGCAGAGCTCAACAAATCATTACAAAAAAAAAAAAAACTTAAAAATATTGAATAGAAAAAAGTTATTGTATTCGTCAAATAGACCTGGGACACTCTGTATATATCAAACATAAATTGTACGACTTACATACTTCTCAATACTCAATCACGAATACATTTAACTAAAACGAACTATTGTCTTTAAAATCGTATAACATCGAGATGAATCAATATTACTGTATGTATAATATGCATTATGCACTATTCTGTTAATTATTTGACTTATTTTTAGTATTTAAAAATAATTAAAGAACAGCTAGGTATTTTAGTGTTTACTTAAAATTACCACGTATTAAGCAAATTTAATAAAGAAAATTAGTATAATTAAAATTCTAAGTAAACGGTAAAAGCAATTATTTACAATGTACGAGACAACTAAATAAAAATAAAATTATGATTTTAACAAATATAACATCATGAATACTAAATTCCTGAATAATTATTATATTATTAATTATTTAAAATATTTCTTACACAATATATAATATCATAGATTATACATTACCAATATGATTAGATAAAAAAATTAAAATATAAAATTACTACGACTGATCTTACTTAAAATAAACTTACATTAATATCGTCTATCGACTATCGCGGTACCTATACATATATTAAATTTAGTATAGTACTATTATAGCTGGTTTCTACATTAGTATATTTTATAGTGGTAGTATAGTAGCTATAGTAGGGCTGATAGTAATTAGTAATAGCAGTAGTAATAGTAATTATTATTTAGTAGTAGTTGTAGTAGTAGTATAGTATTAACAGACAACACTAGCGTGGCCAGGGCTTTTTAACGAAGGGGAGTTCTCAAACTAGTAGTGGTGCCTTGGCATTAGGAAGGCAAAAGGTCGCACCCGGTGCTATATAGCTACCTACTATCTACTAAATTAATTATCTTACCACATAGAACACAACAAATAAATCAATATAACTAATACGAGAGCACAGAAATGTACAATAAACATACCAAAAACAAAAAAATAATATTTATTGTACATATCTGTGTATGAGAAATACAACACCCACCCCATGGTGGATAGGGAAAAATAGTTTTTGGACTTTTTCTTTTTATACAATAAAATAAATCACCATTATAAATTATTTAGTTTATAAGTTAATTATTATTATTGTGAAAACTATAATAAATTGTTATGGTAAATTGTTCAGTCATGGCCCTATTCATTGAATGTATACTAAAATGTCACCATAACGCATGCCCGTGAAGTTGGCGGCCCACATTATCATATCGATTCAAAAACTGTGCCAATATTTTTCAATTAATTGCAAATAATTGCAAATTAGTTTTTAAAATTTGTAAATATTACATTCAAATACTTAAAATTAATAATATAAATCAAATTAACACAAAATATAAATACATAAAGTAACAGGTAGATGTTAGATATAATATGCAATAATTATGTAATATGTAAAATTGATGAACAATAATAACTATTTCATACATTTTGCTTCCTATTACCTAAATTATTTAATAACTGTCCTATTTAATTACTTTATATTTAAGTAACTCTCACATATTTTGTTTAGTTTTTCTTGAAATGTTTTTTTTTTTTTAAACTTTTATGTGTTAAAGTGTTGTGTATATCTGATATTCTGATCCACAACGTGTTCTTTCAATCCACGTTGTCACTTGTCACATTTATCTACATTCCTTAAATGTAAGGAAAATATCGTGCTCTATCTAGACTTTTCTTTATTTTGGTTAAATTCAGTACTTGTTGTAACCGATAGTATTAGTTTCGAAATCTTGAAATTACTTCCAACTTACATATTATAATGGGTGTATTTTATTTGTACTCTTTGGGAAACCTAGATTGTTTAGTATCGTATACCAGAATTCCGCATTTTTAATGACCAATTTTTTGTTTTTTGTTTAATTTGTACATCACTTCTTCTTAGACGAAGATGATTTGTTTTATTCATTACATTTATAGTCTCTTATTATAATATTTTAGTATAAAGTTGAATTGTTGTATTGAATGCATGTAATGCGAGTGAAGTATGCACATTTTTTTTATTTGGTTTGACCCTTAAAATATTACCTTTTAATAAAAAAATTGCCTTTAAACCCCCAACCCCCTCTCTCTACCGTTTATAAATCTAACAACAAATTATGAAGCCCAAAAATATTTTTATATTATAGTTTACGTTCATTATAAAATCAATAACTAATGTGTATAAAAAAAACCTTGCAAATAAAACCGTGTCGTCCATGTTTTTTAATCAATTATTTCGTGGCAATAGTTATGTAAATACATATTATTATAAGTTTAGGTACTTGATTTATATAACCTTATAACATTAGTACCTACCTACATGAATTATTAAACAACTACAATAAAAATGATCGTATACCCAGTTAGTTCGATTTCAGAAATTCCAAGAAATTAAAAGAAAAATATGTTTTATTTATTGTGGTATAAATTTAATTGCATGTCGCCTTAGTATATTTTTATTTTTATTAAATGTCAACATCCAGAAATAAATTGTACGCTCTAACGCAGTATTCAGCAGCCTATCTGTTTTGCATATAAAATGTTATTCAGGACTTCAACTTTGTTTTCTTATACAAAGCATTACAAATATATAAGTATTAAGTATACATAAACACACACAATATATATATAAATACAGGGTGATTTACCAAGCATGCTCTTTCCTATTTTTCTTCAATAATGCAATTATTCAAATTCTAATTTTCAGAATTTTTAAGTATACTTAAAGACCATATTTTTAGGCTTTTTTATTACTTAAAGAGTGTCCTGATGTGGAGATCCAAACTTTTGTTTTTTACAGAACACCCCTTTTATTTTATAAATTATTTAGCTAACAATAATTTGATCAAAATCAAAATTTGAACGAGTAATAGCTGTTATTTAACTTTGTGTACTAAGGATAATAGGTCTATGGACTATATGACAATGGATTTAGACATGGTGGTTTGAAAATGTTAGTGATGTATATTAATCTATCAAAATTAATGATTTGTAAAAATAGTACAAGTATAATAAATTCTAGATTCAATATTACATCATCTATTTTATATTTTTATAAAACCGTTTTTAAGGACTATTATTCTTAGAATAAACATTATAATAATTAAAAATTATACTCGTTTAAATTTTGAATTAGGTAAGCCGACATCTGAAAATTATTAGTTTTACAAAAACTAAAAGTAAAAAGGGGGCTTTTAATTTGAAAAACAACATTTTGTATCACCACGACCATTTCTTAGATAGTACGAAAAAATTCAAGAATTTGAAAAAATGAAATTACATATATTTAAAAATTCCAAAAATCGGAATTTGAATAAATTCATTATTAAAGGGAAGATGGATGTGAGTATGCTTAATGAATCAACCTGAGTCCTGAATATAACATTTATTAAATATATATTAAACATGTACAAATTGAAATTTATTAAATGTTTGTTATTTATAAAAAATTAAAATAAAAAAAACAAATAACATTATGATGGGTATTAGGAATAAAAAAAAGTGTTATATAATTAATTACCATATTATTTACATAATATTATATTGATGTGTATATGTTTGTGTGTGTGTTTATATAAAAAAAAATGTTTGATATTTAAATTGTTGTAAAATAAAAGTGCCAATTAAAAAAAGAGTGAGCGTTATATTCGCAGAGTAATGTTCAATGTCAATGCCACATGATTTCGTTCACATCTATATCGCTGACTGAGCGCGAGTGAACTAAATATAAGACGCTCCGGCAGTCACTCGTTCAGTTTCTGTTGGCAGGGAACATTCGTAAGAGAAAAAATAAATTCCTCGGTGTTATATTTATTAAAGGCTTAAACATGTGTGGAATTTGGGCACTTTTCGGTATCGACGTGCATTCAATTTCTAAATATGACAAGACTTTTTCAAAGATTCAACATAGAGGCCCAGACGCATGGAGATTGGAATATGATTTAAAAGTGAAAGTAATAATAGAAAAAAATAAACTTCGATATTAAAATAAAAAATAATATTGCAATTTATCGAAATTTATTTTTCCAGAATGTTTGTCTGGGATTTCATCGTCTCGCGATTATTGACAGCCTTTACGGAATGCAACCAATGAAATTGCACAGATTTCCATTTGTTTCTATGATTTGCAACGGAGAAATTTTCAATTGGAAACAGGTAAATAAGAACCATAAATAATTTAATAATTTAGAAGACGTTGAGAAATAATACGCTTGAGCATGCAAAATTAAAATTAAAGATATTTTACTATCATAATATGTAATACCAGCATTTATTTTTTAATTTTAAAATTGTTCATTTTTAAGTGGGTAAAAGTGGTCAAGACATTTTTTTTGTTGCATTTTTATTCAAATAAAAATTATTTCTAATAAATTGCAAACTTTTACAATTATCGTTAGATGTAAAAAAAATGTACCTACCTATTTCTTGGTATTGTTTAATACCTATTATCGTTAATCACCGTTTTATTTTTAATTTAACTAAAACAAAGTTCTAGCAAATATTTAGTTAAAATATTTATAAATTATATTTGTATATTTTAAAACTGATGAAGTTTATAAAAATTTATAATTAAAAAAAATCCTTTAACTAGTAAAAATAAATAGCCAACAAAAATTATTAATTACATTACAATAATATTAGTTGAAAGTTTTAACTTGAAACACTCGAGACACATTTTCGGCATTTAAATATTGTATAATAAATAACCGTTATTTAACTATTAAAATATAACTATTATAATTACAAGTGTTGTTATTAATTTGTTTTAGTGTTTGAACTTCCGGGTTTTGTCATATAAATAATACATTTTATTTGCATGTGTTTTGATAATGTTAATAGCTTGGAGAAAAACACGGTTTCAATTACGAAACTCAGTGTGATGTCGAGAGTGTGCTGCAACTTTATGGAAGTTTTGGTATTGAAGAAACATTAAAACAATTAGATGCCGAGTACGCGTTCTGTTTGATTGATTCGCTAAAGAAAAAAGTATTCGTTGCAAGAGATCCGTATGGTGTGAGGCCATTATTTTACTTGGCGTCCAGCAATGGTATTTTGGGAATATCTTCTGAAGCAAAAGGTAACCATAATTGATTTAATTTTAACTATTATGATATTTCATAATCGCCCAACGCTGTTTTGTATTTAATTTTGCATATAAGAGTCATTTTATTTATTATGCTGTACTGTTATACGTATAAAGCCATGATTGTCGATTAACGATTTTTTAAAGTATGATTTTTATGGTGACGAACAAATTCATAAGCTATAAAAATATAATACGTTCTTAAAACTGAATTTAAAATTTATTCGACCAAGCTATTTTAATATTATTCGAAATATTTTATACTTTGGAATACTTATAAAATATAAATAAATATGAAAAACGACAAACGTGCAGATTTAATTAAGGTATTAATAATATAAAATACTGATTATTTTAATGTTTCTGGCTAACTCTATAAAGTCGATATTGCAAAAAAAATTATTTAACCAGTACTCAAAGGTGTATATTTTATACTTATTTTAAAGTTTAAAAAACGTTATAAATACAATTAGTAATATGGGGTTATTAATTACGATTTTCAATCTAAATGTTATCAAGATCATTATTTCATCACTTTTTTTATGTCGAAATAAAAATTAATATAATTCTGCTGTAAATTAATACATCTATATAAAGTAATTATGTTAACTTTATCAATCGTTCTTTTAATGAGACTCGCGTAATTATTAAAAATCAATCTTAAAAATTAATTCTTTCATAGTGAATTCGCTATACGTATAATACTACTAATAAGCAATAACCTGTAACACTCATAGGTCAGTAAATAATATTTATCTAACCCATTTTTCTATTTATTTATTCTTTCTTTTATAATTGTCAAATATAAAATATATTTTATAACTAATCAATTATTACTCAATTATAATAGTTTACTATGGTTAAATATTGATAATTAATAAACCATAATTGTACTTATATTAAATTTAAAAATGTTACAACCTTAAACTTTTTAAGTATAAACAAATTACAAAAAAAAAAACAAATAATAGTAATAGATAAAACTATAAAATGTTGTACAAAATTTAATAGTTGAAATCAATTCTTCTTTAATTCCTCAAAGAGATAAACCTATCAAAAAAAAATATAATATAAACACTTAGGTAGGTATAGGTATATTTTCTGTCTCTCTCTTTTTTTATCACATATGTGTATTATTACATATGCAATTCAAAAATAGAACTTTATGCATCATATTATGTAAAGTCATTATCACATGACATTAATGTAATGTATTTGTTGGAGACGCCAATAACCGTAGCAGTCGAGGCGTATAAAAAAATAGTTTAAATTATAAAACTAATTTTCAAAAGGACATTTTCTTAATTACTTTTTACGTGTCTTTTACAAATAGTATGTATTATTGTTTAATACTTACACGGCTACACATAGGTACGCTGTTGGTGATGAGTTTATTAATTATTATATAAGGGACCATGTAATATGCATAGTACTTATAGGTATACCTATACCTTACTTATTTAAAATATATATAAGTGTACAGTGTTGAGTGTATAATATGTATTTATCACTTAACAATATGTCTATATCTCTGCTCTTTGATAATCGTTGAATGTTAGTTAAAAAAGTTTTACTAAGTACAATTCAGATGATTATTTGTTATGCTTAAAATTAGTAATTATACAAAATTCTACTCCCATTTCTCTACATTTAATTTTTTTCAAATTTTAAATCATTTTTATGGGTTTGGACAATTAACTGATTTATTAGTAACATTTGATTTAAATCAGGGATAAGTTGTATTTATTTCTGTAAACCCATAGAATACAAGAATAATACAATACAAATTGAATGTTTATACGCAGGTTTGACATGTTTGATCGATGAACTTGGACTTACCGAATGGGAATTGAAGCCTTTCCCCCCAGGTCACATGGCCGAGTATAATATTTTGCCTGATGGAAAACTGGAGTTGATCTCATTAAATAGATTTTTTAAGATCGAGGAACCTATTTTGCCGCCAGTACCGTTGGAAGAAGGCACGTTTAACAAATATTCTTTTATTTTTCGTAGACTATTTTGATTTGATGCTAATATAACATTCTACTTTAGGCTTGGCTGAAGACATTGTTCATGCTAATATTCGTAATTTACTGACACAAGCTGTTGAAAAGAGAATGATGTCGAATCGTCGTATTGGTTGCTTATTGTCCGGTGGGTTGGATTCTAGTTTAATAGCTGCCATATTGGTTAAGCTGTCCAAAGAAAAAGGTCTCCCGTATCCGATTCAGGTAGATAATAAAAAAAATAAAATTAAAATTAAAACACTAGAGCATTAGGTATATTACTCGATATCTATTGTTGCGGACAGACATTTTCGGTCGGAATGGCGGACAGCCCGGATATATTGGCGGCAAGACAAGTGGCCAAGCACATAGGTTCGGAACACCACGAAGTGCTCTTTACCGCCGAAGACGTGCTGAGCGTACTCGACAAAGTGATACACACGTTGGAAACCGCCGACATCACGACAATAAGAGCATCGTGCGGTAATAATAATATGAGAATATAAATTGTCTGCCAAAAACATCATAATATATGCTCAAAACTGATTCTTATATACAGGAATGTATCTGGTTGCACGGTACATAAGCCAAAATACGGACACGGTGGTCCTGTGCAGTGGCGAAGGTGCCGACGAGGTGGCACAGGGTTACATTTACTTCAGGGACGCGCCCACGCCAGACCACGCGCACAACGAGAGCCTCAGGTTGCTGGGCGACATATTCATGTACGACGGTTTACGCGCCGACAGGACAACGGCCGCACACGGGTTTGTAATACCTGCATAAAATTATTATAAGTGCTTACCTGTATATTATACTTTTAAATACCTATTAAAAAAAAAAAATGATCGAATGCGTATATAACTCCTGCCGACTGGGATTTTCAGACTCGAGTTGAGGGTACCTTTCCTAGATTTGCGTTTTACGCAATATTTCTTGAGCCTCCCCAAGACGATGAGACAACCGCAAAACCAAATTGAAAAACACCTCCTCCGATCAGCGTTTGACGGCACAGGTCTGTTGCCCAACGAAGTGCTGTGGAGGCACAAAGAAGCGTTCAGGTATGATATTAAAATATTATAACCTAACTATACAAGACGTGGGTATAAAATAAGTTTTTCAAGTCAAAATAAATGTATACGTCTCGTTAGTCGTTACGTATCAATTATAAGTGTTGACGGTTAGCGGTATAATAAATCGATTTTATCGATATAAATTTAAAAAGAGTAAAATTGTATACGGTATACAATTTGGACTGATCCTTCAAGAAATGACATGAAATTCGGACTTTTTTCTTTCATGCGATTTGGATGTAGAAGGGGCACGGACAGTAATTTATTCAAAGGTTAGGTCAGAATTGTTTTAAATATAGTTATATGAAAAACCTAGACTTATTCAGTGTTGGTAAGTAAAATAAATTCTATGTAGACTGTAATAGTTATAGTCATTATATGAAGGCTTTCTTAAAATTCTTATCAAATTTCACAATTGATGACCTCAGCGCTGGGCGGTGGCACTTCCTGCTTGAAATGTCTAGATGTGTATTGTCAGTTGTCACTGACGATTCGTCAGCATGGGATCATTGTCTGGAGAACGGGTATATAAGCCCTATAGTAAAACACGTTTTCCGGATGGCTGTATCTAATTTTATTTAATGTTAGTTTGAGAATCGTATTAAAATAATCCGATAAAATTATAAATACATAAAAACCAAAAAATAATTCCAAAGAGGGAGTGGTGATCCACCCGTCAACACTTCAAATTCACCTCTGACATAATATTTATTCAGTAGTAAATACTACATTATTTTATATCGATGGTTCAATATTATATAATGGGTATAGTGTTATAGCCTAAAGGTCACTCCCAGTTACGGGCGTCAAGTCATTGATCTTTTTTGAAACTTTTTACAATGTTCGTTTAAAAGCCAGCCATATGATTACGGTCTACCACCTATCGGTATACCTACGTATAAAGGTACATATAAATAGGTATATCATACAGCACAACACTAAAAGCTATAACGCAATCGATATTCATCAATGTTTAAACAATGTATAAATAATTTACCATTAAAAACGAGAGTATTATATATGTTTATTATACTTGATATAAATATTATATTACTGTAGTAAAATAAATTAATAGATCCCTATACAAATAAAGTACATTTTTTATGATTGACCTCATATATCCATATGTTGTGTCTAATCGAGGGTAAAATAATACTTATTCTTTTATTGTATTTGAAGTTGAACTCAAGGCATAAGACATTGATGGGTCCTTACAAATATGTTATATTCACAATCAATAATCTTTTATAATTATGGTTTGGAAGTGGTGATTTTTCGTCTTTGTCTTACACAAGTACAGCATGGAAATTGTTTCCATTCCAACTTTTTCCATTCTAAACCTTACACAAAATAATAGGTAATGGAAATCTAAGGATGATATTGAAAATATAAAATAATATTTTAACTCTCAATATTATTCTAAACTGAAAAAAGCATATATCCAGTACCTATAGATAGGTATACAACTTTTAATTCAATAAAAAGTGACTTTAGATTTTTTTTCCTCATAAATTTCTTAATTTTATAACTGAAATTGGATGGAAACAATTTTTTATTTATTCCTGTCCAAATAATTAATGATCCTAAATATGGTTACAGCGACGGAGTTACAACTATCAAAAAATCATTGTTCAATATTATCCAAGAATGGATCGACCCGAAATACACAGACGAAGATTTAAAACAAGCAGCAGTCAAATATCAACATTGCCCTCCGAATTCAAAAGAATCTCTGTATTATAGGTATGTATACCTATAATAAGTATACAAAATATAAACTACGGTCTACATAGAATATAATAATATACTATTTCAAAAATAATATTTTAATTTGTGACGTTTCGGCACCGTTAGTACGTGTTAAATTGACACCGAAAGTCATGTGGTCGCCTGTCAATTTAACAAGGTCGCCAACCACGAGCCGAGACCTGATGGGGTCGGAGCAACGTGGATTTCTAACGTAGTGGACATAAGGAAAATTAGAAATAATAAGAATGATAATAACTTAAAATGCAATGATTAGGTATAAAGTGAAATATATATTGAAACTAAGTTATGCATTTAAGTTGGCGCTGAGAAAGCCGAACGGGCATAAAACTCGGACAAAAAATAATAATATTGGGCAATAAACATGGAAACAAGTAAATATATATATATAAATAAAAAAAACCGCCAACGGCTCCACTGGACGGTTACCGGGTATAAAATATATTGAGCAACCAAAACCAACGGCTCCACGAATGGTTACCGAGGTGTAAAATATACTGGGGTAGCCAAAACCAACGGCTCCAAGAATGGTTACCGGGACAAAAAAATCACACATGAATAATAATCACGATAATAATAATAATAATAATAATAATAATAATAATAAAAATAATAATAATAATAAAAATAGGTAATAACTAATAAGATATATAGAACACCGGCCACGGTAACAAATTAACATATGTAAATATGTGGGTAAAAAACGGGGTACGTTACCATTTATCGGGTGGTATGACATGCCTCCCATATGCCGGCCGAGGGCGCATCGGCGAAACGGGCATTATACTTCTCCATGATGTTGGAAAGACGGGGAAAAAAAGAAGAGTGACGTTGTCACCGGCTTGGTCGTCCGTGAGCGGCACGAAAAAGACGATGATCAACGGACACCGTGGGGAGAGGTAGAGGTCTTTATCTGTTTTAATTTATTAATTGGGCCGATATTCTAATTAACGTAGTAGGTCGGGTGCTTCCCGGACCACGGGGAAAACGGAGGGGAGCGTGTGTGCATACGCCACATAGGTAGGTGTTGTCCTCGATCGGCGGACCTGAACCCGCGGGACACGGAAGCGCTATCGCATAATATACCGATTATAGCGAATAATAATTATATAATGTTTTCACTCATTTCGTTCGTCACAAATTATATAAATGAAATACTTAATACTTTTTTATGTATAATATGCATTTCACATTTTAATATTTGATATACCTACTGAAGGACCTCTTAAACGTGCAACGCTCATTTTCCCATATCCAAATTATATGTTTAATATTGTTACTACAGTTAAATTTTTAATGCTACTATTATGTTAAAATTTAATTATTTCTTCTTAATAAAAAATATGATAACAACCAATAAATTTACCAAGACAATAATACCTGCCACAAATATAAATACTTCGATTTTCTACTGATCCTTTCGTTCATTAGGTACATTTAGATACATTGCATATTTGTATTGTATCTTTAATGTATAACCTACGTTCAAAATTATGTCATTTAGTTAATTCGTATAATTTCAAACTGTAAACTATCTGCACGTTTACTCTGCGGGGTGTTAATAAACAATAAGGAGTCAATGAGCATTGCACGTGATATATTTATTTCCATACAAACTAAAATAATTAAATGTCTGATTTATAGGGACATGTTCGAAAAATACTACGGAGGACTATCATCAAATTTCATGCCTTACTTTTGGATGCCCATGTGGACTAAAGTTAAAGACCCATCAGCGAGATTTATTCAACATTATGCAGCTAAATAATGTGCAGTTTTTAAACTTTAATGTTAAGCTTTAGTATATTATTCTGTATTATTTTAAACTTTAATACAAAACTAAAATGTTTTTGTTTCGTATTTATATTAAATAGGTATATTAGTATTTTTCTTTTGCAAAATATTTTTATGTTGCAATACTTGCAATTTAAACTACTGAGCGGTGTCAAAATGTTTAATTGGAGTATTGATTTAATAAGTATTGTTATACGATATAGAATATTTCAAACGGATTATACTTTGTATTTATCATAACCGTTTAATTAATATAATAAAAAATATTTAAATACCTACAATTTTTATTTATTCAAATAATTCTCAAAAGTTAATTATATTATAATATAGTTTAATCTAAAATCGGATCCAAGCCCGAAAACAATCTAAGCTTATAATTATTTTTAAGAAAAACCAAACTTCACAATGTAATACACAAAAACTTGCTTAAGGTAAGTTAAAAAAATGTTTCATAACTAATGGCTTATGCAATGTAAGTTCATCTTAGATAAATAAAAAAAAAATGGATTTTAAATTAACATTCATATGCTTTTTTTGTTTCTCTGAAATGCCATTACTGAGGCTGGTTTAAGTACCTATATGTAAGTATACTTTGAAGTATCAAACGAGTTAGAAACACTAAAATTGACCTGTCAGATAATGCGTGTTGAGTGTTTATTGCTTGACCCTTAACGTTAAAAAAAAAATCATCCTGTATATTTTACATATCGCTATATGATATTAATATACTTGACATTTATTATAGATTTATATTAAAAAATATTATATAATATTACCTATTGTCAAGTTTGTAGAGTCTAAGTCTTTTAAAGTAGATAATATACATACACGAAATGGTATTTGTGCAACATACGCGTATACTGTTACCTCGGTATTCTGGAACGCGCGGTTTACTGATTACTTTGGGCGATTATAAATTACTTATAATACCTATTTAGGGCTATATTCCATATTATTTTAGAATATAATATACTATTTAATGTGTCGGGGGGGGGGGGGGTAGACATATTTTACGAGATCGATAAATAATTGATTTCACCGTGTCAGTTGGACGATGACGTGTTGAAATTGGATATTATAACCAGTCCAATAAACGTAACGATATAATATATAATACGATGATTGTATTACTCTTTTGTAAAATATATAGGTACCTACCTATACGTATGAAGAGATGAACTGTACGGTGGTGGTTAATGTATTATTATTTAATAAGCATGTATATTGCCGATACATATACGTATATTATACATAGATGTATATATTTTGTCTGGCCATATGGCAATTATAACGTTAACATCCCTTTCTGAATCCACTCGTGCGTACAAATAATAATAATAATATTACCACATAAATAACAAGTCAACTATATATTCGCGCATCAAGTATATATACACCGTATACGCCCCTATATTTATACATACACATATATATATATGTGTATGTGTATAATATACCAGATACCTATATGCTACGCCTCACTGTGTTTACGATTGGGTCATGCGAACAATATATAATACGTCATCGACGACGACAGTCGACAGACGATATGTTGAAAATTAAATAGGTAGGTATGGTTAATGCGTTGAAGGCATTCAATTGAATAATGATAAAAAAAAAAAAAATAATGTCATACTATATGACGTTATATGTGTATACCCAGTGCACCTCTTAACCCAATACAATATATAATATAAGATAGGTTAGGACTCACCTTTATATACAGAATAGATATGCTATGTATAGGTATGTTTAGATAAGTAGGTAATGTAGATATAGGCAGACAGCTAATAAGAAATAAGAACTTTTATAAAATTGATAAACTGATTGCTTAGTTTTAACTTTGAAAATATTGGTCACCGGCGGTGACTGGACGCACAAAAACCATAGGTGTTGAGAACACGTCTCGCGTTTAGCCCAGAAACTTCATAGGCAAAGGGCAAAGAATATAAGAAGAGTATTATTGTGTGTTATTATCGCATTAGACCGTGCGCCTGTGTGATTCTATATAAACAGTTGACAACGTACATTTCCCCATGTCCGCCCATTTGACTTTTTTAACTTCGTTCAACTTTTTTAGACACTAAACACTATGTAAAAACACTTCCGAAATGTTTATTTTATTAACAAATTTGGTGCTAAGATTTATAAAAAAAAATGGAAATATTTATTTTTTAATATATATTTTTGATAGTAATCAAAACTTTAATACATGCAAATCTTGCTATATGTCTATATTTTTTTTGATAAAATTGATGTTTGCAGTATTGAACTCAAAAAGTAAATGTGTTCCTGACATTTTTTTCTTAGTGCACTCATAGAATATGCACGAATATCAAAGATATTATCTCTAAAACTACGTACCTATATATAGGTAATGCTGTTAAGAATACGTTTCAAATCTACCGAAGTAGTAGGCGGTAAATATTGCTCGGTTCGTTCGAGAATTCGCAGATATTGTATACAACCCCATATTATTAAAGGTTATAAATGTATAATTTATACGGCGTCTTATAAGTAATATAACTACATATAGGTAGTAGGCGCACCTACGTCTATTATAATAGATATCGTCCGTGCTGCGAGTTTAAAAAAAAAAATGCAATAAATACGCGGCCGTTATTTTCCACCGCGTCCTATCTGGGCCGTGTTTTTTCATTTTTTTTTTTTTTTGGTCGTATACAGGATAACATTTCGGTTGAAACAATAAATTAATTTATATATACACCGCAAAATACGAATGCAACGGCCGAACCGGTTTCTTCCTCGGGGGCACGCGCCCGGCGCACGTCGCGTCGTCTATATATATATATATATATATATTGTTATGCGTAGTATTATACGACGGCAGCTGCCGCCCCCGCCGCACCGATATTATCATAATTAAGCACATGAATTAAACATGTATAAATAAAACGAAAGCGCCATAGAAAAAAATGAAAATTAGAGACAGTTTCGTCGTATCTACGCCACAGATCTGGTGAAGCACCGCCGAATTTAATGACATGACTTACGGTAATAATTATTATTTGTCCAAACCGTATTTTACATTATAATATATATTACATATACGTACATCGCTGCATATTATATAATATATACGCTTACAATAGTTGTACCAAACTACTTACGTATATATCGAGGTACTCGTTCGATGCCGGTGTTACAATTAGTTCATAAGACCAGGTACTAAATTTCAAGAAAACTATGGAGTCGATAATTAAGACATTTTCGCGGCCCGGGGGGGGGGGACTGCGGTAGTTGGCTCACGAAAATTAAAATTGGATTTTCTCGGAAATATATGCTACGCTTTATAAATTGTATATGTATATAGGTGATAATATTATTGTCTACTGTGTCGTGGTTATCTATTATCTACATAGGCGCGTAGATAAACTCGTATTGTCACTTGTGTGGAAACTCGAGTATATAATAATAATATTATGAAGTAGTTATATAGTATATAAAAACTTAATGGAGTGATGAGAATTTAGTAAGTAGCGATACGTTCAAACTGTCACGTAACCCCAAAGCTTTGAAGTATAGCTGATATAATCTATATTCTTTAATGCTGTAAGTTAGTAATAAGCTTCGGTGGCACTCCAGCACGTAGTCATCGTAGTTCGTAATCAAATTATTTCATAAACTGTACAACATAATAATTATGTGATTTAATTTTTAAAAAATAAGTGTAATATTAAGTCCTTTGTATAGTAAAAAAACCCAAATTTTATTCGGGGTCTTGTGTTTGAAATATTGCACGCAACCTTTATCGCAGAACACACCGTACATGAATAAAAAATATTAAATAGGTATTTAGTGTATATTATTATGTTCATAAATTAAGCAGATCTAAAAATCTGAAACAGGGAGCTCTGCAGGGTATAGCGGTTCCGGGTGTTTCACTGCACCATCACTGCAAAGCGGGACAACTATCATCTGATTCGAGTACATTGTACATCTATACTTGCATTACGCCTGACGACATTATTATTATAATATAAATATAAATTAGGTTAGCTACCTACTTAATAAATAAATAAGTAGTATAACTATTATAATATTAAGTAAATTGAACAGAGGACGTAATTTTATGGGAGGAGGGCAGGTGTGCATTCGCACCAATTGTTAGACTCTTTTTTAGCTAAATATAGGCATAAGAAATTTTAAATTTTTAAAAATGTTTTTCTATAAATATCAGTTCAACAACTTTTGTTGGGTCAAAAAGCTTGAAAGTTTAATTCAAGGTTCCTCATAAGTTGTTATAATACCAGTTGAAAAATAATAACCATACATAGGCACACTTTTTTTACAAGCATTAAAAGTTCAAATGTTGACCAAAATCTTCGCTCAGAATCGTTTTTCTTATACAATGGTTTTATATCATTGAATTCAAATATAGCACATCCATTACAGTGACCCACTCGACACCTACTGTACAACAGACCTTTACCTACTTGCCAACCTTTTTTATTATAATTTTTTACTATTTTAGATCTAATTAAAAATAATAATCAATTGTGTTAGTGTTGGTATTCAATAATTCGATGTAGAAAGTCGTGCACATCATACATTTATACAGTATGTATAGTAGGAAAATATTGAGACCTCAAAGGGGGATGTGGGAGCTAAGCCCCCCTTTTTAATTATATGATTCAACGCCTTATCCCCTCCCTCAAACAATTCCTAAATACGCCTCTGCTATATATTTAGCCATTAGCCATTATCCATATAGGTAAATTCTGAGTTTTGGACACTGGCTACTTTATTCTATCATTGACGTCTATCTGCAGTGGTATACCATATGAGTCATGACAACTAGAGGCCAGATGGAAAACCTGCTGTTCTATCTACAACCGTGGTTTGTACTAAAAGACTAAATACGACGGGGCATGAACTAATTAATTATCGTTCTGAATAATTGTTAAATTGTCAAACAAGAAATCACAACAATTGATACTTGATAATCTCCATCAAAATAGAACTCTGGGTTACTTACATTTTAAAACTTATCGTTTACTTACAGGCTTTTTAAAAACATTAAAAATGATATCTTTAATAAAAATTTTACCTATCAGTGCTACTTTTAATCAAAGATTTATTTCATCTTATAACAGAATAAAATCTTACGTGAGGTCTACAACTATGGGCGATTAGTGCTTATTATATAGGTATATGCCATTTTGATGGTAGCTGTAGAAAACAAGAGGAAAATAAAATAAAATCAAACAAAGCAGTGGAAAGTGGAAACATTTACAAAGTTAAAAAATCTAAGACACCCACTTAAATCTACATAAACATATATAATTCCGATTCAACTCGTTTTTTGATAACTAGGTAATGTTATAACATACATATATGTTATATTATTTTATAAATACATGATTTGTTCTGAAATTAATTTTATCTTGTTAAATTTAATTAGCTAATGAAATATATGAAAAATATAAGTAGATAGTATATTATGCGGCCTGGTAATTATTTAAAAATGGCCTGCAATCATTTCGGTCACCAATAATTAAAAAACTGAAATGACGCTCCCGATTAAACATCATTATTATCAATTTTAGTTAAGTCGACAATCTTGGTGCGTAGCTATGCAAAACATGGACGTTAATATGCGTTCAACAACTACATAATAATATGATATAATTTGCGCGTTACATAATTTATTTCGATAACATAATATTGTGATTCCATCAATATTTTTAAAACTGAAATATTATACTCTATAGTCTATTGCAACAGAATATAGAGAGTATACTGTGGTACTATTGTACTAATGACTGATGGTAAATAAAAAATAGGTAACGGTTAACGATCAACGGCTATGGTCTTGATAATAATTGAAAACATAACGTTTTTAGTCGAATGAGAATAGATATCAAAATGTCTTGTCTCCTGCAGGTATTTATATTAACTCTGTATCTATTGATGTGTATGTATACATTTTAAGTATTAATTGTACATTTGTACATTGGTACTTTACTCGGTACCTATATACTCGTGTTTAAGTACTTATTACTTAAAATAAGATTAGTTATACTTTGTGCTGCGATGTTGGTAGCTGGTACCTTTGTACATATAGGTATATGCCATAAATATGGCTATATACAATTTACAGCAGTATTATACATGTATGTATCGGAAACCTAAAAGGTATAAGTGGTAAAGCTTAAATTATTATAAATTATTGCTGTGTGGTTGTATATACCTATGCATGCAGACACATAGGTATATTATGCATTAATAATCAATTTTCCGCTCGTACAATGTACATCTATATTCTATAAATGCAAATATACCTATATATGTATATATAACATAAGTACATAACACGTCCGTGTAATAATTTTACTCTGATTAAAAATTAAATTATGGGTATATAGTTTACCATGTCGATATGAAATAACAATACATGGTTATTATTGTTTTAAAGTTGTAATTAAAATTATCGCATTGATTACGGTTTGACTGATATATTATTTGGAGTCAATATTAAACATATTAGGACTTTGCATCGGTTCTATAGAGAATTTAATAAAGAAATTATACCTATTTAATTTAATAATTTTATAATATATTATAATATGCACACACTGCAATTATATTCTATATAATTTTATACTTTGCATCAACCCGTTAGCTATAACGTTAGGTTTAATAATATAGTGTATACTATACCTACCTATTTATGCGTATAAAATATTTACTACCTAGTTCATATTGTATATTATATACATCGATGCGATATAATATTATTATGTATATTGTATAGGTACGTTAAACTGTAACATATATATTTAACAGATCGTAAACATTCGTATAATATTAAGACCATTGAAATTCCGTATAATTTTCCAGAACATAATAATTAAACATCAATAATAACAATATAGTCAATGTATATATATATATATATATATATATTATATTATATAATATATTAAAATACTCGTTATGTGTGTCGTGTGTGTGTGTATGTTATTGGTGTATGAAATATGTTAACGACCTCCGTTATAATATGATATTTTATTAATAAAGACGTTCTCGTATATAATTTTCAAACAAACGTCTATCTTCTAATTGGATTGCGGCGGTAAGGGTTTACAATATTAATTATTATATAATATTTTATAGTTAGGCAGACAGGAGGCACCCATGAATCGTATAATATTTTTGTACACAACCTACAACTCGTTCGCGAGAACTATACCCTAAACGAATGCAAAAGTATATAATAATTATACAGTATACAACCATAACAGGGTGCATATTAAATAATACACAATATAATGCATGTACTCATATCCACGGGGCTTTTCTCGCATACGCTTTATGTAAAAAGGCACCTTCCATATAAGTAAGTGACATCGAATCAACTATACTAAATAGCTTACATAAATTGGAAATTAATCATTTAACTTTTATAATACTGAGTTTATGATATGTAGTAGCATACTGCGGATCATATTACTCCGATCTAGCGTGCTAGTTACAACAAATAACAATATTACTAATTTCAGACTTATTTACCGGCGCCGCGTTATCCAAAACGATATACCTAACGAGTAAAAAGCTATCTTTAAAGATTGACTAATGCGTATATAATACTATAATATTTTAATGTTCCAAATGTGCAAAATAAAATTTATCCAACAGAATCATAATTATGCTTTAATTTAAATGTACGAGCTATTATAATATATATACCTGCCTACATAAACAATTAATTGTTGAACTTTAATAATAAAAATGTGCAACAGTTATTATGCATGATATATAATATATAAAATAATTCTGTAGCTACCTACCCTAATTATTGATGTTTAAATAAGATATAGTTGACCATATAATTAATAGAGTCACTTGGAGAGTAAGTATAGAAAAGACGCTGCAAGTACCTAACTTATTATAATTTATAAAATATATTCTATAGTTATTACATATGTTATTGTGTATCTATATACACCTACCTATTTCAATTATACCTACTATACGTGTATTATACTCACGCAGTTGTTGTAAGACCGTTGAAAATTATTGTTCCGGGGGATGATGTCGGAGTCGGGCTGCAAGTCGCGCGTGCGGATAGGTGCAGGCGTTGTCCCACCGGTGGTGGGGGGGGGGCGAAGCGGGGAGGGAATAATAAACTCGAAACGGGCGAATGGAATCGTGCGTGTAACGAATAAAATACAACAAAATATAATATAATGACCGCGCGCGCGTCGTAAAAGATAGAAGATCTACCTCCCATACCATACGATACCATTATATTATTATCATCATCATCGTTACCTGTATACACGCGCGCGTAGGATGACCATATGCCGTCTGCCGGCACGCGCTTCCGCGTCAATGAGTGTTTGGGGCTCGTGCCGTCAACTGCCGTGCCGTCTGCTTAAGTGTCCAATAATAGTAATAGTAATAATAGTAATACGCGCAGTGCCCGTCGCCGGTGTCCGTCTGTGATCGCGTTTCGCCCGCGCGTTTTTTCCACCTCACTTTTATCAAATCGTTTATAAGCCTGTGGATTTATCGTACATACTCGTGTGTATATATATATATGTTCTACTGTCGCGATCGTATACTTACATATGAATAGTAAATATATACCGCTGGTTCACACGGTATAACATACATATAACACGCCGCCTGCGGACTTGTCAACAGGTAAATATGATATTATAATAAAATGATATATATTTGTTAACCTACACCATAATATTATTCGAACATTTTTCGCTTGAATTTATAATCAATTGAATCATTAATAAAAACACTCATATGTCGTTTCGTTTTTATGATCGATTTAAACGACTGTATAAAGTTCCAGTACCTACTAATCTTAAATGTAAATCTACGTTACGTGGACTTTTTCTACAACCGTGAATTTTGAATTCGAGTTAATCAGATATTTTAAGCGCATACGCGTACAATATATTCATTTATAAGTGTTTATTTATGTGTGAAGTACTGAAATACAAAATTACATGTTCCAAACGTTGAAATGTTTCAAGATTATGTATGTAAGATGCAATAGAAATCGACTTATTTAATAATTTAAGCTGAGTGCATACCAATATATGCGTGTATTATGTTTTATACAGGGTGATTCACCAAGCATTATCAATTAGATTATAAATTTAAAAATGTAATCAAATTTTGATTTTTGGATTTCTAAATATAGAAACTTAAGATTATATTTTTAAATTCTTAAGATTTTTTGTACTATACTTAACGGATACAAACTTCTGTTTTTCAAATAAGGACCCCTCCCCCCATTTTTACAGTAAATCATTTAGTGGATAAGTTTTTGGAAAATGTTGATGTACATCATGCACCTAATTCAAAATTCGAACTAGCAGTGTTCCAGTTATTAAAATGTTTATACCATAAGTAATTAACCATAAAAACGATTTTAGAAAAATATAAAATAATATATCTATTATAATTGGATCTATTAAGTATCAACCACTTTTACAAACTATAAATGTTGATAGATTAAGATAAAATAGGTACATTTTTGTATCACTATAGCCCCCAAATCTTTCAAACCCATTATCCTTAGTATAAACATTTTAATAACTGAGACACTGCTAGTTTGAATTTTAAATTACGTAGATACATCAATATTTTCAAAAAAATTATCCACTAAATAATTTAAAGTAAAAAAAGGTTAGAAACAGAAGTTTTTATCGTCTAAGTAGTATACAAATCTCAAGAATTTAAAAATATTCCATAAATATTGGATTTTGAATAACTGCATGATTGAATAAGAAAAATAGGGTGACATGCTTGGTGAATCGCCGCGAAGATTTGAACTTGAATTATTTAGAATCTAATATATTGTATACAATACATTAAAAGCCTTAATAAATTAATAAACATTAATATTTAGTAAAAACATGCAGTTTTTAAATATACCTAATTATTATTAAATGTCTAAGAAATTATATTATATATATTTTATTCATATACCTACAATATGTACAATGTATGAACTATATAGGTATTATTAAATTAGTTACCTACTATTATAATTTATATAAGGTACCTATTTGGAAAGAAACTGGTGAAATCTTACAAATGTATATTATAGAACTATAGAGTACAACACATCAACACGCAAAAAAATTACATAATCTTAACTGCTAAACGATAGGTACCTATATTAACTATGTGAGAATATTATTGAGATAAAATATCATAAGTACCTATTGTATATTCTTATTTATTGATATTGTTAGTAAGCCAATACCTAAGTTAGAAGCATTATGGTTATTAAATTGGCTAACGATAATCTTTGATTTATCATTTTAGATACTATTAATTATTATGATATAATATATAAGAGGACGTTAAACCGATCATTTTCAGCGGTAAAAACATGTCCGTGCAAAACAAACGAAACGGCATTAAATCGTTTAAGATAATATAGTGACGAGAACAAAATATTATAATACACGTACTTGCAGTTGTATCCGCCTAGAAAATGTACGTTCGGCATATAATCGGAATGATCGGCATTAGGATTTAGTTTTGTTGTTTTAAATTTGAATTTTCAAAGTTAAATATGAAAACATTATTTGTGTTCTATTTTGACGATACTCTTTGATATTTTTATTTACAAAATAGATGCAAACATTTTTAAATATTAACATTAATTCTCCTAAAGAGTAAAAATACTAATAAATTAGACGTATAGTATATTTTAATAATTTAACATTAATACTGGTAGCAGTAGCTAGTAGAGTGCTCGAAGTCTTGAATAGATATAATTCATAATAAACATCTATATAAGTCTAAAGTTCATGACTGCCGAGGATACCTATATATTAATATATTATTACCTATTAATTATTACTGTACCTGTAATCTGTATGGCTGTATTTATTAGATTTATAGGTATTGGTGCTTTAAGAATACCTATACCTAACAGCTAACGTAGTAACGTGAAACATAATAGGTAGATAGACTGGTAAGTACTGCATAAGTACAAATCATTTTCATTAATAATTTAAAACTCTGAGATTAGAGTCGGCATTTTGAAATCAAAAGCTTAAACCGTTTTAGTCTTTAAATTATTCACTGATAGTGGATGTATATGTATATTTTAAGTATAAACAAAATATTATAAAATAGTAAATTAATAACAGTAAAAATCGAAAAATATATATATAACTGCCATATATCTACCACTGTATGCGCATTGAGCATATAACTGTAATAGAGATAGATCTGTTTTACTTTAAAGTGAGTACGAAATTTATATATTTGACAAAATAAACTAAGAATTTATTCTTTGTTTATTCTGTCTGTACCTATAAGATTAAAATGAAAATCTCAGATAGGGCTCAGTTCCACTTTTCACCCATAACTGTATATTAATGTCGATATGACGATGAACCTACGTCTATTCGTCGCAATGCAAATAACGTAACTACTCAAAAATATATTGTGTACCTACTACAATTTAATTTTTAACGAAACCATCATACATATACTATAAATAGCCATAAAGGTAGTCCAATGGTGTTCTCAGCATTTTTCAAAGGTGGGAGGGGTATGAACTTTTGACTATTCTCAGACCACGGTTATTATACTTTCATTGCTTTATCATATATTTTTAATAAGCCAAAGGGAGGAATATGACATCCCCCCCCCCCGGTCAGCGGTCTCCTTGACTTTGTATAGCTGGTATCGAGGTATACCTATTATAGGTATATTTATTCATAAATTAAATCATAAATTGTAATATATATATATTAGGTTCAACGCATTAGTGACGAATATCATCGGTGGTCGAATAACCCGGCCGACGATGGATATGGTTCAGTATCGTCATCATCATCAACCCCATCATCAGCACGGCCACGAGCATCAGCAGCAGTCATTCGACGCGCTCCAAGGGCATCTCTCTGCGGGCGCGTCCGACTTCGGTTGCGGCGGCCTGGCAGACAGCTCCCGCGGAAAGCGCGAATCGCCGTCGCGGCACGGCGCGTACTGGCAGTGGCAACACTCGTCGGACGGTTCGTCGTCCGAGGGGATCAATCACGGCCGTGGAGTGTTCCTCGACGACTCGGCGGACCGCGGCTGCTGGGACGTGACCGCGAGCTGCGGCAGCCCTCCGCCGCCGTCGACCCGACTGCCGCCGCTGGACGACGAATGCTCGTTCACCGGTCATCTTCAGCTGCTGCAGCCGCTGACGTCCCGCCACAGCGACCGATGGAACCGTTCCTATTTCAGGTAGGTACCTATATACCTAACGCATCTATATATACATATCTTTATTTACCTACAATATTAATTAGGTACCTATTATATTAATATATACCTTAATACCCATAGAAATCATATGAATATCACATAATAGAACACTATTATATACTATACAGTCGAGTCTATTGACTGTAGACTATACTTTAACAAGTTCAATGCCGACGTCGGATACGGGCCCGCCTAGCGGATGTCGGAGGCCAGGTATCCGACAAACGTTTGATACTCGCATTTTCTAATATTATTTAGATTCCGAAAAAATAAATATTTTAGTACGAACAAACTAAAATGACGTCGGATGAACGTGCCGACGTCGGGCATATACATAAGATGCGGCACCATACGCCGTATAAAAGCCAGTGTCGTCAATCGTCATACGTGTCCGACGACATCCGTGCTTTTTAAATGTTGGCGTGGTGTGTAGAGTGATATACGCAAAATTAAAGTCGTCATTGAACGTGTTTGTAAATTATACAGGGTGTCCCGGGTCTATTTGACTAATGCAATAACTTTTTTTCTATTCAATATTTAAGTTTTTTTTTTTGTAATGATTTGTATAGCTCTGCGCTATAATTTGTATATCTTATATTTTATTTTTATTTTTACAACAAAAATAAATAATTTAAATTTTTTATTTAATATTTTTCTAATAATCCAAGATAGCTATTTTATAAATAAGTATTTAAAACCCATTTTGGCATTTAAAACTTTTAATTTGGTTAAGTCGTTAATTTTTAAACAATTTTCAAAGTGTGTTAAAATTCAAAATTATTTCTTGCTAATCACTGTTACTGCTGTAAAAGTTATTGCATTAGTCTAATAGACCTGGGACACCCTGTATAGTACCAACTGCCAACATACATACCCGCAAGTCGGGCTGCGAGTTGCAACAGTTACCATGCGGTGGCCAATTAATATATTTTATGATATCAAACACAAAAAAAACAGTGGAAGTCACTCTACTGTAAATAAAAAATTTCGAGTGTAGAAATGTGTTTTCTACTACTATATTATACATGTCCACATCATTGAGTAGATCACTATCATCACTATACCTATACACAGTGTTGTACATAGATAACCAACAAATTATCTAGATAAGATAACAGATAATTAATTGACAATTTATCTAGATAAGATAATAGATAAAAATCAAAATATTTATCTAGATAATAGATAACTACATTTATCTAGATAAAAAAACAGATGATTTTTTAAAAATATTTTACACAAATTATAGCTTGCATTTGTAAAATTGCAATTTTATTATGAATAAAATAATCTTTATTTATTTTAATAATTTGGAGCACATTGTAAGTAAAATTTACTTTTTTTTGCTTAGTATCCAACTATAATTTTTTAACAAAAACATAAGGGATATTATTTTTTAAGATATTGCATTTTTAATCAGGTTTATAATACCTAATATTAAAATTTGAAATGATAACTAAACCATTATTGAATTAAAATTATAATTTAAATAGTTAACATTGAAAATAATATAGTTATTCGCTTATTACTATATAATTATTAATTATACACAGTGCTTAAATCGAGGAGGACCTCTTCTTTTTAAAAAATATTTTAGCGTACCCCCTCTAATTATATCCTAATCAACAATATATTTACATTTTGAGGTACGCATATTTTGGTTACACTCTTTCTGTTTTTTTCCCAATTCAAGCACTGATTATACATACATACACCTATACTTAACATGGCAAAAATCTACACAAATTATTGTCACCAACATTTTAATATTTTTATTTAATTCATAGCAAACATTCATTAATATAGCTAAATATATAAAAACATGTTCACTAATTAGTAATAACTGTCTGTTTGCTATTCTCAGTAGTCTGTAGTGATTGGTATTATTATTTATTACTTTAATCATGATAATCTAAATTTATAATAATATATTGTTATTAATGGAACGTTCTGGCTAGTTAATTGGCGAATGACGATATATCGCAGTGCCAACCCGCAGAATTTTTGGGGCCCGATAATTAATTTTATTTTTATATAATTTTGTAAACCTTAAGGGCCACACATTAGAATGTTATAACTTATAGGCCATAGCTATAGATATTTCCTAACGTCATCGATCGTCGACAACGATAAACAATTTTCAAGTACAGGGAACTAATCAATTTTTCTTATAATTAAATTATAAAAATAAAATATGTTTGATAAGTCAATGTATAGTCGTTTACGGTATAGATATGTAGTATTGGTACCGTCTTGATTTCGTCGATAATGACAATATAATATAACCCATTTTCAAGGAAAACTACACGGGTCACAGTTTCTGTTGCCACAATATTATTATGATTATTTATTGATAAATTAATATAAATTTGAACGACATAGTTGTGGGAGTGGTCCCAATACGGGAAACGCGCGGTACATAGAACCTGTAGATATTTACAAATAGAACTAGAACGTTAAATCGAATAAAAAAGTAATATCGAACTTAAAAAATTAACTTCTCACAAAAAAAAATTATCTAGATAATTTATCTCAGATAACCATTTTATTTAGATAGATAAGATAAAAGATAATTAAAACTATTTTTATCTAGATAAGATAAAAAGATAAATAATTTTATCTAGATAATGCACAACACTGCCTATACATAGTGGATATAGTATACTCGTAAATGGATTAGACGCTTCCAGTTTAAAAATTCAGGACAGGCCAGGAAGCCAGGTTATAAAATAATTTGTACAAATATATATATTTTTCGTATATTTAAGGGTTAGATGTCCAGTTTACTTCAGCTAACATTAACAGTTACAGTTTTGAAAGACAACCACGATGGGCACAACGCTATTTAACACCCTCATTAATATGTTTATCTTCATAAAATGTACAATTTTGGTACACAATTAAGTCATTGCCTCGTTCACTTTTAATAATTTCTAATTAAACGACATCTTTACACATCGATACGGCAATAAAGACTTACAAAATAACGGTGCAAAATTCAAAAAACAAACAAAACAATTACACACAACATGACCAGTAAACTAATTATTTCATGTGGCCAAAAAACCTCGATATAGTTTATTGCGATTTGATACGTAACAAAAATATTATAATATTCTTAATTTATTTATTGTTAATTCTTCGTGGGTCCCACACGAGCGTGTAAGGTGGGTCCCATTTAGTCTGTTGAAATAAATAAAAAGTTAAAATATACTCGTTATTACGAAAAATAAGAATGGTGATGGTGTATTATCTGGTGTATATAAAGATTTAAACATTTTAAGGCTACTCGCCTACTGGTCACCTGTACAGAATTCTCCAGCCGGTCCCACGGGGTGGACGACCGTCGCGGGAGTGTTTGCCCGAGAGCGCGATGACGACCACGACGGCCATAGTTTAGGCCGACCGCGGCCGCCGAGAGGTTATAATATTATAATGACGAGCTAAGTCGTACGCCCGACCGAGTGCTACTGCAGCGGTGCTGAAGACGACTCTTGCCTCGACGGCGACGGCGACCTGAGCGCAGAGAGAGCGATCGAAGACTATAATTATTTCGGTGCTGCGGAACGGGCAGCTCGTTCCTGCACCTAATATATTAAAGCTCCTCCACTCACCCGCCGCGCTCTGCGGACACCGTCGCCGTCTTAACCTCTAGTCACCTCCGTGCGACGTCGCCGCAGCAGCCTTCGAGGCACCGGTACCGCTGCCATCATAATTCATAATAGTCTGTTCAGCCGCCTATGTCGCGACCAAAGCGAGAGTCGGAGGGTCTCACGTGTCGGCGGCCTCAGGCGCGCGACACCCGCGAAACACGTCGCATCACCGGCGCCGGTGGCCGGAGAACCTGTACAGGCGACTTACCGTCGAACACCACAAAAGTACACCACACTCCACGCACCGCTTTATTCTCTCACCTCACCGTCGCCCGTCACGCGACGACTTCGGCCGAGGCGGAGACGCGTGGGGAACCTATTCCTCCCGGCTGCAGCAGCGACCGCAAAACATCATCATTCGGCCCGCTTTTCTGGCAATCCTCCAAGACGACGCCACGTATCTCATCGTGGCCCGCCGCCGTCGTGGAGGCGCTGTTTCCGCTTCTGTTGTCGTCGCTGCTGCGTCGGAGTCCGACATCGCGATCCATTCCTCGGCCGGCACTGCAGCCTCCTCTGCCTCCATCGCCGAAACGGTTTCATTCTCCACATCGTTTTTCTCGTCTACGTAACGGGACGGCTCTGGCACCGGAGCCTCTTCGTCACCGTCCTCTTCGCGGTCTATTGTCATGCAAGCACCAGGTAGAAGTGCCAGGCCGTCCCCTCCTCCAGCGATAATGGTCTCGTCTACTTCGGGCAAATATTCCTGATGGTCATCGTTTGGTTTTTCATTTTCCTTGTCATGGTCATTATAGTCTTAATGACTGGCTCGACTGTGGTCTATGGCACGTATTTCTTCTCGTGATAACATCTCCTCTGATTGGTTCATTTTATAGTCAGTTTTAAAGACTTGAATCTATGGCGAATGAAATTTATTATACCCTTAACTTCGGTGTCTGTAATAAAAGTGAATGGTTTTTCGTCGCATACCGTTTTCGATAAATTAAAATATCGCCCAGACGACTACGTTTTTACTATAGCCATCTTACACCTCGTACCTACGAGGTGGCGTTCATTACGTTATTATTCTATTCGGCCAACGTCGGCTGGATTTCGTTTATTTTTCCGAAGACCATTATTATTATTATTATTGATATAGGTATACCATTATACCAACTAGAGTAGGTATACCCACTCGGAGGTATATACCGCTATTATGTTAAAATATTCCGACTTAGTGTTTCGTTTTGCATTCTACTTTATTGCGTACCCACTAGCTCGTTTTATACTTATAAAATAGGCGATATTGTATTTTATAAGCTAACGGAGCGATGAATGTTTTGCGATTCTACAATGATGTGTACACGTCGTACAGTAGACAAAATGAACCGATCTTCAACATTGACTCAATGTCATTGAGGGTGATTTTGGACTGATAATTGGATTTAATTGGTATTTTTGAGGCATGCAATTCAATCTTCCAAGTTGTGTGTACATTTATGTGGTGTACTTTTTAACATTTGTAGGATGTAGAAGACTTATTGAAAATGCTATGTTATTTGCATTTAAAAATCGTAGCGAAAGAAATGATATTAGTGAACCTAAGTAAGGAACAAATAAGAGAGAAAGACTGTAAAAATGTTCTACGGAATCTCTTTAGTATTTTGATCTATTTTTTTGTTTGGATGTAATGCGTGGAATTTGAATTTCTGAGTCAAGTTTTTCTGTTACATTTAAGGAGCTATTGAAAATTATACCTGATCGCCGCTCTCTATTATTATTAAATATAGTCAATAATTCTGGAATATGATTTTGGACTGAGTATCTGAGTAATTATTTTATATTCTAAAAGTTAAACATTTTATATTATGCTAAGTCATAAGATAAATACCTAATATCATGCTAATATTTATTAAATTATAAGTTCATATTATTTTTTCAGAGGCGGTAAGTGCCCCCCCCCCCCTAATAGGCTCCCACGAGTCATGTAGGTACTTACAGTGGTGGTCAAACGATTTTTTAACATACACTATTTGATCATTAAAAATATAATTTATATTATTATAAATATTAAAAAAAATATCAGAAGCAGATCTAACAATTTTTTTTACTCATTTTTTTTTCAATTATATTTTTTATAGGCAATAGTAATTTAAGTACCTAATAGTGAAATGTTTCAAGTTTCTTAGATTAATATTTTGAAATTACAACAAAATCGATTTTGTCGGAAACATGTGTGCGAAAACATAACCAATTTTCCTGATTATTTAGGAAAGTATACTTACAATCTGAATGGCATTTTTACTAAACCAAAATGAAAAATTATGATCAGTTTGCTTCAATAAACCACGCTTAAAGTTGATGATTGAAGCATTGTTACTGTTCTAAAAAATAAAGTTTATTCTTTGCAATAAATTACAAATGTACAAAATACTTCAGAATTGCAAGTTTTCGCGATTATTTTATTGCTATCAGTTTGCTCGGAATTATGTATCCATCATTATGGCACGTAATAACAGCCTTAACCTCGAACCACATGGTGTCAAGTGTTATATAATACAAATTTCAATAGGCTCATTGTGATCGAGAACAGGATATTATTGTTATTTATGAATTATTTACAATGGTACTCACAACTAGATAACCCATAACAAAATGTTTGGATTCTGAATAAGCCAAGACTACTATTTTTTTTTTATTCTTTAATTAAATAGTTGTTTAGTTTTGATGCGGTCTGTATTTAAAAAAAATTAGATATAATAATGTTTAACCATTGTCTAATTTTCCTATATACTTCCCACAACTAATTGTTTTGTCTATACTATTCATTGTATTGGATTTTTTTAATATTTTAGACCATCATCAAATGACTACATATCAACAAAGCCTAACAGCAAAGAATCCACATCTCCAACAGTGGCAAGAAAGAGACGTTTAGCAGCTAATGCGAGGGAACGTCGACGCATGAATGGCTTGAATGAAGCATTTGATAGACTCCGTGATGCTATACCAACGTCAATAGAAGACGAACATAAACTATCAAAATATGAGACACTACAAATGGCTCAAAGTTATATATCAGCATTATGCAACTTACTGGATCAAGCTCATAAATAAAATATAATTTATTACTTAACTGTCAATTTTTTTACACGTAAAATGTTTTCTAGTCACATAAGAAAAATATTTCTTTATTTTGTCTATTTAATAAAATAATAACAAAAAGCATGTAAATACAATCAACTTTTATTTTTTTTCCATTACTGCACACCTAAATAAAAAATAATATGTGGTACAAGACAAAAAAAGTGTTACTTCAGTAAAATGATCAACATAAAAACGGAAATTTTGTTTATACAAAAGTATTTGATTGGAAGTTTAGCCATGTTACATTAAATTGTATACCTTACTGGTAGAGAAAACAGTAAAAAAAGAATGAATTTTAAAATTAAAATATATATTTTTTTAATATATATATATATATTATAAACATTAATCAATATATTGTGCCAGCCATCTGAAACCTTCTCCATAACCATGACGTTTCAATACAGAACACATGAATACTTCTAAAGGACGACCTGGAAGATCTGATCTGGGTACTCGAGCCTAAAATTAAATCAATAATAGTTAATATGGAGTTAAACAAATTTTAAACTAAATAGTTAATATGGAATTAAATAATTTTGATACTAAATAGTATTACATAACATATTAAAATAAATTATGTTACCAAAGTAACACAACCTACTGTTAATGTATGTCTTTTGCATATAGGTAGTACTGGATTAATTAATTTGTAAAAAATAAAAATAAACCTCCTCAAATAAATTTAAATTTAGATATTGAGTAAAAAGTCATTCACTATATTACTCTATTACTTATACAAGATAAGTTTCCAACTTAATAAAAATAATGTACCGCCAAACCTTTTAAATCAATAAGTTTTTGATGAGATATCTAAATTTTAACTTTTCATGTCATTGTGTACTTAGGAGTACAAAAATCCGATTTTGAGTACATGTGAATATGAAAAAATCATATTTTATAGTTAATTAAATATTATATATGTAAAATTAAGATATATTGAATATCTATTAGTTGAATTTTCATCAATCTCATTATTATTACAAAGATTGAAAGATATCAGCTCACTATTTGTTTACTCGTTCTGTCCCACGTGCAACATAGCGGAGTCAATCTTATGTCGTTAGCTTTAAAATGAGAGTGACCTATTATCAAACTTAAAGTCAAGCACATTATCAGTTTTTAAATATTGGATTTTTTACAATATTTCAATTTATATGAAACTTATGATTACATCAATTATAACAAGCCAAATTATAAACACGGATAATGTTCTTAACTTATAGTTTGATAGTATATGAATTGACTATAATATTAAATCTATCAACACAATATTGGTTCTGCTGAATACAAATCTGCTATGTGCCCGTAGGTCGCAGACAGAAAACTGATCATGCGTTTACATACTCTTAATTGTTAGTGACATGTAGACATCTATGGTTCTTTATAATTTGCAAGGGTCCGGAGTGATAGAAATTATGTAACAACATTAATATTTTGAGAAGTAAATAAATAAATCATTTACACATTAAACATATTTTTATAATATAAAACAATATGATGCAATTACGGATAATTAGGTTTTTGAAAACAAGTCAAATACATAAATACACTAATAAAAGGTTAAGAAAATATTAACACGTTCACAGCCTCGTTCATATATGTGATAAAAGTGTGTTTTTCCTTAGACTGATGTCACATATATTTGACATGGTCAATATGTATTTCATATAGGATTTATAGACTGGTTTATTTTAACAAATATTATGTTTTTTTGGTTTATTTTAAGTTATATCTGAGGTATCAATTTTAATAATTAGGTACTGTTAGTATTTTCAGTTATACTATTTTCAGTGGTCTACTGTAAGCCACTTTAATTTACCCCTAGGTCTTGAACGTGTTAATAGGTTTATTTTATATATATAATATCATGGTATACATACTTTTCCAGTTGTTTGGTTCAATGCAAAATAAGTTCTTAATTCTGTTTCGTTCAATGCACCTTGTCTATCAATTTTGTTACCAAGAACGAGTACGGGGCAGTTAGATAAAGATTCATCAAGCAACAATGAATCTAATTCATTTTTACTTTCCATAATTCTAGATTTGTCACAAGCATCTACCAAAAATACAATTGCATCTACAGCAGGGAAATAATCTTTCCATACTTTTCTTGCTTGAGAATGGCCACCCAAATCAAATGTTGTGAATTTTATGTTTCCAACTGATAATTCTTCAGATGCTATAAAATAAAAAATAAAATTACCAAAGTAGGTACAAAAATATAAAACTTATATATTTTTACAACTGTTTCATACTTGGATGTAATGTTGGAGTATGTTGTGCCAAACGATCATCTTTTAACATATGTAATAGGGTAGTTTTGCCAGCATTATCTAAACCAAGGAATAATAGTTTTCCTGATTTTTTCCACAACCCTATAAAATTATAACATTATAATTGAAGTGATTTATTTTGTTATCATATTATTCAGTGATGATAGAAAAATAACAGAGTTTGAATGGATACTAATATATTATATAATAAATGAATGAACTATTAAATGCATATAGATACACATCGAGATAAATTAAGTATATTTAAATCAATTTAAAATATTAATACATTTTCATAATCTTATCATTAATCTCATAATAAACAATAAATAATAGATAATTAAATATTACTCACCTAAATATCCTAGGACGCCGGTAACCCAATCCCAAAGAAACATTTTCTGATGGAAGTATCTGTAACATACAATAGGTAATCATATTAAGTAAATATTTTTTAATGTTTTATCTAAGATGAGTTATTAATAATAACTAATAAGTTATAACTGAAGTTAACATGCAGTGTTCAAAATATATACCTATGTTAACTCCTAATCAAATATTAGCTGTTACTTTATAAATGAACAAATGAAATATAATGTTTTTTTTAAACAAAAAATAAAAATAATATGTACTGTTTATCTATACAAATATAAATTATAGTCGGATGTAGGTAACTGTATTTATAACTACTTCAAACAGGGTATGTTAAAATAACCAACTTTAAATTTGCAAACATGTAATACTGTAAATACCTACATAAGAAAATATTATAAAAGTGTATTACATTTTATACTGATAGAGTCTATTGTTAGTCTACTGATAGACTAATGTTCAATTTACAATTAGGTAGGTTTAATTATGTTGGGTATTTTATTTTAACTCTAAATTACATATCAAAGATAATAATGACTTACTAATGTATAAATGTATTAAAATGAAAAGAAAAGTAGCTATCTAAATACAAAAATGTATGAGTTAAGTTTTCAATCTCTTATTTTAACAAATAAATTGGAAGGTATATGTATATCAACAAAAACTAACCAGAATTAATTGTTAACTATTTTTAAAAAACCTTCATGACCAGTTTTGACGGTTGTAATATTGACTAACCTGTTAGAGTCAATATAAGAAAAAAATATTCACGTTAAAATCACATTATACAGTGTTAATAATTTATACCATCAAGGACAATTACACTATTATAGTCATTAGGCACATTAGCGTTGAAACTAGTAATATACTATGCCAAAGTAGGTGATTTATTGTAAAACATAAATGAGATATTTTTATACCCATCAGCTATATTACCTTTTTGATGCTACATAATTAAAACAATTATAAAGTATAGAAAAGATAAAATGTATCTTAAATTCATAATTTGTATTTATAATATTGAAATTCCCCCAAAATGTAATTAAAAGATAGTAACAGCGAAAGTTTTCTCTCATTAGATATGAGCTAGCTCAACACTATTATTAGCTCCTAGAAATAAAGAAAAAGGGGGGTTAATACAATGGTGATTTCTATAAATAACTATAACAAAAAGACTAAATTAAAGCATAATTAAAGGAGTTAAAGGTACCTACAACTATAATTTTATCAATGATTATTAAAAATACAATATGCAAATAAAATTATAGTTTAGAACCATCAGTGAAAACATTATGACAACAAAGTACTTTTAATTGATGAGTGGTTCATTAAAATCCATGTT
Organism: Neotoxoptera formosana; assembly: GCA_022818045.1. NCBI lineage: Eukaryota > Metazoa > Arthropoda > Insecta > Hemiptera > Aphididae > Neotoxoptera > Neotoxoptera formosana. The sequence goes on along the minus strand of CM040631.1, from coordinate 28,709,214 downwards.
CCATATTACCTATATTGTACCTTGAAATAATTGATAATTGTATCACCTACTTAACTGAGACAATAGCTACTTATAAATTCAAATTATATTTTACACTTAACTGTTACATTTTGATAATTTCAGAATATTATAAAAACCTACTGCAATACTATAAAATATGAAAATCCTGATAAAATGTTTAAGACCAAAATTAAATTCTAAATGAAATGATTATTATAGGTAAGTACTGAAAGTTTTTTTTTTTATTAATCTGCCCTTCTTTTTAAGAAGAAATGATTCATATGTTTTATATAGAACATAGGATTAAAAATCCTTAACTTATCAATAATGTACCAAATATTTTATTATGTTTAAATTTTAATGAGATCATGTTTAATAACATAGATAATATAGGTATTAGGTAATGAATAATCGAGTGAATACCTAGATAATTTCATCATTTATTTCGATGCTTAAAATTTGTAGATTGGATACCTATAATTAAGATTTGATATTTGAATATAACAAGATATGATAATATCATATTTAAATGGTATTTTTTTAAATAATTCAATGAACTTTGAAATCCTTAAAGTTACTTGTAGTACCAGCATTTATTTTAAAAGCACTTAAAATTTAAAAAAATATTTAATTTTCAGTATAGTAGTTTTTAGATTTTAAAAATAATGATTATGATTTGAATTTGTTTAAAAATTGATACCAATAATAGTTTAATACTCCAGAGGTATGAGAGCAAAGAAGGAAATTTTAAAAATCTATAATTATATTTAAGGTAGTTCCTGAGAGATATCCATTATTTTTCTTTTAAATTAATTTCACTTGATATACTTTTAGTTAGGTACTTAAAATATTTATAAGAAATGTAACTTAAAAGTTATTTGAGCAAGAACTATAAAATGCAAATTCTACAATTGTAATGACGTCATTAAAAATGCTATTGACTTTTGCGCAATCACACATTACAAAGACAAAAATATTGATTTCGGGAAAAGCAATATTAAAAAAAATGTACGAGTACCAATATTATGCAGACGCCAGACACTACACAATACTTTTGGATGAACATAAACTAAAACTAATATTGAAATAACCAATCAAATTGGGCGAAAACTCGGTTTGTCTTTAATAACAATAAATAGGGTTTACATACCTTTAATAATAGTTTTATATACAGTAAATCAGTGTCACAACTTTGTGCCGTTCATTGGTAAATAGTTTTTGATGTCGTAACAATTGTTGTTGGCCGCAATTCGACGCGTCTTTGTCGACGGAAAGTGAATACGACGACGTTACCAGCCAAGTCACTAACTTAGTGTCGTAGTAGGAAAACAGATACTTTAAATTATGTACACAATGTACCTAAACTAAATAAATTGATAAATAAAATCTATGGTCTATGAGCAAAATAAAAATACAAACGATGACTTGACGTGCAAAATAAAGTGATTAAAACATTGATAGGGCGTGGAAGTAGGAGAAGGGGTTCCAATGTGTCACTGAGCCATCGGTGACCGGCAACGGTTATCGAAATAACGAACCTCTTTGGATTAACCGTTTAGACCGCTGCGGTATACAACTGTCGCTTCGGCCTACTCGCCTGCTTCTCCACAGGACCACAGCCCCACGGGTATTATACCAACTACCAAGACATCTTAGTGTATCTTACTGTTTAGTGTTTTGCATATTTTTAATAGATTGAAAAAAATTTTTTTTTATAATTTATGCAATATGCATATTGCACATTTGCACTTATAGCAGCTTAGTAGACCACCGTTATTAGTCACAAGACTCACATTGTCTCCAACCACCGTATTTACGACCCTGTATAGATCTTTAAAGATAAAAACTCAACATTTTCTTTACCTACTAACCTACGTATACTATATAGATTATAGAATATATTATATTATAATACCTATATTATGTGTATTGAGTATCTACAGTCTACACTTTACAGCCGATAAATAAATTCAAAAGTGCTATTGATGAGACCACCTGGCCCCTAACCGCATTTTAATAAAATATATGCAACACGCACATAACGAGCCGAACGAATGTCTAATCTCAAATCCATCTCTTCGGACTCTTCGACTCATAAAACCGAAGCACAAAATTAACGCAGTTCCCAAGTTCCTTACCTAAAAAATCAAACGTTTTCGGTTTCAAATCAACATTTTTAGTTAAGATAGTTTTTTAGTTCGCGAGAAATTTATTTGTATCCAATTTTTATTATTAGTGTACATATACCTACTACTTCTAAGTATTTCTTTAAACGATGTAAAACTATGTTTTAAGTTACTTTTTAACTGGCTCAAAAAAATATATTGTTTGGGCAATATTGATTGACAACATATATGTTATTAAAAACAATATGCGTACCTACTAAATATATTTAGAACAACATTATGATGGAAGATTGGAATTCGATTTCAACATCTGCAACAAATTCAACAAATTCGAAACATTCGATTGAGATAGGTACGTCGTAATCAAGACGAAACCGATGCTTTCTCTCTGTGTAAGTTCTATAGGTGTTTAAGGGAGTTTTTTTAAAGTCACTGTAGAGTGCAAAACAGAACAGGTAATTTAATGGGTATGTATAAGTATAATAGTTTATGCGCATAGACGCAAAAATATACAAAGTAGAAGTTTTTTTGTTCTCAGATTTAAAAAAAAAACCACAGATTTTGTTATTGTTTAGTATAAAGTGATATTGTGGTAGATAGTGCTGTTTATTATACAGTATAGATGAATAATGGAAATTATTTCGGAGAAGCTTTATATCAGAGAGAGGGATAAATAATTTAAATGGAAAAATTATCATATTATTGCAATAACAATTATAACATGTTAAAGTGCTTAACGATTTAGCGAATATGTACTATAATGTGTGAGACATTAAGATAAGTTCAGACGTTCAGTGAATTCCATAACAGTGTTTTTTTTTTTATTGGTTAAAAAACAGCATGCAACATGAAAATGATTGAAGGTACTATAATATATACCAATACGTAATACGTGGTAATAATATCATAATAACTGGCAATTAAATTGTTTACATTAAATTACATATTTTATCGTTATGCAACGATTTACTGACTATATGGTATGTTACTTAACAATTTCATAGAATGTTAAGTTAAATTTTATAATAATTCTTAAAGTATATAAAAAGTAACAACATAAGATTGGTTCTGCCAAACATAATAATTGTCTATGTTGCTTGTGGGTCTGCAGAGAGAGAAAATGAATGGCGCGATGACATCCTCTTAATATAGAACGCATTTGAGGGGGTGGATGTTGAGCAGGAATTCCGGAGTTGACGGCAGGAATGGAGCACTAAATATTTGCGTTTAAAAAAGTTAAGAAAGTCAAAAACTTACAATGGGATGTTTCTCCAGCCCCACCCTTCACAGTTTTTTAGCTTTTGCGTGGGCGGATCTTGAGCAGGAATTCCGGAGTTGACGGCAGGAATTAACATTTAACAGGAATGAAGTACTAAGTATTAGAGTTGAACAATTTTTAAAAAGACAAATGGGTGGTGATGGGGAAATGTACGTGATTATAATTCATTATTGTATTAATATTGATGATTCACAAAATCTGTTTTATACAGACAAAAATCTGCAATCGCAAATAAACTCGTTGACAACGAAAGTTCTAGATATCGAAAACAAATTTACAAATGAACGTAAAGTCGCTAGATACCATGAACGATAATATACTAGTTATATCTTAGTTCATGGTAGGTACCTATGTGGCTATGTCCATTTATACTTTATAGGATTAGGCCATAGACATAATAATATTATTAGGTCTATGGATTAGGCATGCCTAATGATAACCATCATGGCATAAATATGATGATAATTTAAGTTAAAATGTAAAATATATATTTTTATATTTAAAATAACTAAACAACTATAACAAGTCTTAAATAAATTGTTTGTGTTGTGACGTCGAAAGATACTACACCCATTGAAGACCAAATTCCGCAGTGTACAGAATTATATCAATTTCTGCAAAATACTGTAAAGGAACTAGAGTCTAGAAGGTGATACTGCAGATACTGTGATATAGTAATTATATAATTATGTAATTATTATATGTAATTATCACAGTATATCAGTATCACCTTGAACCCTCTAATTTCTATAGTTCCTTTACAGTATTTTGCAGAAATAGATATAATTCTGTACACTGCGGAATTTGGTCTTCAATGGGAGCACGATGTAGATAAAATTTGATGTAGATTTTATCTACATCGTGAATGGGAGTATAGTACCTATCTTTCGACGTCACAACACAAGCAATTTATTTAACCCACCCATAGCATTCCCACTCTTCGACGAACACCGAGCAGCCGTCCGTCAGTCTACATGCGCAGAACCGGCGTGCTCTCTCGCTGAACAGTTTTTTTTATAGTATAATTTTTTAACTTCAAATATAATATAATTTGGAATCCCATATCTACGTATTTAATATTAAGCTTCTAACTAACCGTCAATTTTCCATCCTCTTAGATCAAAAGTTCATATTCGACAGACAATTCAAAGGATTGACATTGAATTTAAACAACAATAATATTCGTTTAGTTGCAGTCGAAAGTTTTAATAAATTATAATTTAAATATAGAACCTATTAGATATTTCAAAATAATTGTACGTTACAATTATAATATGTAAATGTAATTGTAATAATACATTTAGACGATGTCAAAAACATAACCCTTGAATATATGAGTCTCTCTCAAATGTTCGAAACACTACAATACCAACTTGAAATGGTTTCGTGGAAGATCAATGTGAAATTCGACCACTTGGAACAAATTTTAAACTATAATACAGCGGAGCGTAGCAGAACAGGTGATACTCCCTATTCCCTAAGACCAGTGGTTGACTTGGGATTAAAATAGTAGAGGTACTCTAGCTACTTTTAAAAAAGTAGCGTCCCTACTCCCTAGCATTTTAATCGAACTAACTAACAAACTATAAAGAAGTAGGGGCACGCTTGAGTATCATACAAGTTAGTTGAGGTACTCAGTACTCACTACTCAGTCCCCCCAAGTCAACCACTGCCTAAGACCTCTAGCGCGTCATATCCTGCAGTGGCGCAGTGCTGTAATATAATAAGTAATCTATACTTATAAAATCCAAATACCACTCACTCACTGATCGCTGTATCTCAAAAACTACTCAACGTCTCAACGTACGGACTTGAAATTTGGAATAGAGGTTCTTCTCATATTTTCACCGTGCAAGAAGAAAGGATTGTCAAAAATGTTGCGTTTTAGTGGAGTAATTAACAATAATTATAATAATTATTCATTGCCATACGTATTGTGCGGCACGGCTGCCCGCGGGTTTCCAGCTACCTGCAACCTATCCTTTTTGTTCGTCGTCGTCGTGTAGATAAGAATAACAATTATTGTTCCGAGAAGTTTATCGATAAAAATAATCGCATGCATCGCGCATACACCAATACTTCTATTTTATTATAAATTATAATGAACGATAAAATACACACCGATTACATAAACCAATACACATACAAATTCTATTGATCTAGATACGCAATAAAAAAGAAGTGTTTCTGATATTCGATTTTTAAGAGGTGGCAAAACAAGGATCTTAAAATTCACGGTGGAAATCGAAACTTTTTTTTGTTTATTAAGTGTTGCCTTTGATTGCAAGTTATTATATAATATGCGAATTATTTCACAAATCTAGGTACAATCACGCCAGTTTGTCCATAAAAATAAATTAAATTACCCCCCAAAGTATATTAATACATAAATATGAAATACTCCTAAAAATCCGGGATGATCAACTATGACTTCAATACTATTTTAGGTACACTTAAACAAATTGTTTTTTTAACTATTAAGCTGTACTAATTTAGGCTACCTATATTTTATCTCCCCCCTCAATGTGTCCGCAATCTACCGCAGGTAGATTGCCTACCTGATAATATACTGTTCGCATTACCATAAGCGAAACTCAGGGTAACGCCACGCGGGATGGCTAAAAATTAAAATATAATATGATTTTGCTTCCATACCTATGCAGAGTGAATTACACCCGGGCAACGCCGGGTGATTAAGCTAGTAACTGTATAAACATTAGTTTCGTATTTTACATTTTATACTAAACAATTTTTAAACTTCCAATTATTGCGTTCGTTTTTAATACTACTGCAATATTATATACCTAGGTATTCTTATTTTTTTTTTATAGAGTGCAACTTAGCTGCACTTTGCGACAGCTTAGCTCACCGGACGGCGGACACCGATGCCCAGCCTATGATGTGACCACTGGCTGGAGGCCTATCGATGCCAGGAATTATTTATAGTTGAACACTCTTTTCCTGTAAAACCGTTGAAAGATAAACATTAAATAAATAAATAATGGACAATTTAGTTGTATAGAACGATGTTTTTTTGAAACTATTGCATGAAATAGTTTTCAACCAAAAAATCCAATTTTCATGCATCTGAGTTTGCCTTAAATCCCATTAAACTCGTTAATGAGATTCATACTATCGAAATCATATGATTTTCATGTAAGAGATCTTTAAAGTACTTTTAATGTTAGAAACCTCAATGGCTTATATATTTGGAATATCCTTAATTATAATTTTAATGTTGATTTAAAATATTATTCTCCATCACATAACTATCAAAAACGTCTAAAACAGTCTATAAATCTGAATATGCCTCTGAACCAGTAACCCATAGGCCATAAGGAATTTGGTAGAAAAATGGTTATTAATGTCGGCATTTGTCTATGAATTATGCTTAATATTAATTTAATATTGTATAAAAATAAATATCATAAAAAATATTTAAAAGATCTTAATCTAAATCATATTACATTAATACATTATACTAACATTAAAAATTGTTTTTTTACCTTTTCATCATTTTAATTTATATTGAGTATTCTATTTTATTATGTTAACATTGTGTTGTACTGAACTTCCTGTAGGTACCTACCCACCACAAGCTATGCTTTTGGGGCAGCGTCATAAATTGTATCTACTTTTAATAGTATCTTATTGTAAATATATTATTGACAATAAACGTATCATTATTATTATTATATAAACCAAATTATAGAAGAAATAACTGATAAAAAAATATTTAATACTTTATTTTAGTATTTAAAATTGATAAGAGTAAACACTAAACACCATATTTGGCCTATTTGATATAATGATAATATAAAATGTATCATCCCTATATGCAACTACAAATAGATTTATCTATACAATTAATAAAATAGTCTTTGAAAATATTACTTACTGCATCAAAAAAAATGTATAGATCGTATACCTATGGGCTACGACAATTTTAAATAACAAAAGAAAAAAATGAGACCAGAATTAAGTTTTTTGACCATTCTACATGGCGTGATAGTTTTTCACATAGCCATTTTTAACGTTGTAATGGTTTACTATGATTTTTACTTACGGCTTATTATTGTATAACCATCACTCCACGTAAGATATTGACTGCATTTTCTACATTGACTGCCTATTCTCCGACAGCCTTAAGAAGGCATCGAATGTGTCTGTTTTTATATGTACGTCCTCTCCATAATGTTTCAATATGATACTAATTCACCAATTGACTAAATTTGATGGATAAAGTACAATATATATAAACCAGAGGAATTGTTTATTTTATTTTAAATTATAAACAACTATTAACTGTCTTTCTGCGGAGTAGCCTGCACCTACCACAACATTCAACCATCGCCGCCGGGGGACAGCAATTTGCGCATATGACAAGATTTCAAATATGTACAGTTATTAGTTTATTACTTTTCGAATAAACTAAAAATAATCAAAATAAGGGTTGAAGCATTTTTACATTTTATTGCTCCAAAAGTGATGAGTGATGACACAAAAATTAAAAACACATATCATTGTAAAACCAATGATTCATTGCTCCGCTCAAAATCTAAAATGGTCGACCAGCATAATATTTACCAATTATTTACTACCAAAGTCACAGATATATTTTAAAGAACATAGAAATTATAAATTATAAAAATATTTTATTATTTTCTCTCAATCAAATATAATTTTTGTTGTTTGTTATAATATGGACACATTTAATCCTTAAAGCTTTAATATTTTATTCATTTCATAAATGTTAAAGGTTTTTAAGTCAATTTTATAAAATAATAATAAAAAAATTTAATTTTTTTTAACATTTTATGGCTAGCCAGATGAGTGCTAAAATTAAACTAGAGGGTGTTCTAAGTTTTCTTACTCCCTAGTTATGCCAAGTCAGTGTTTGGAAAGAACGTCGTTCACTTTCATATATAGTGAACGATACGTGAACGTCACTCGTTTTATTAAAATAGAACGTGAATGTGAACGACGTTTATATTTTTAACGAACTTGATCGATTTTTAAAACGTTCAATTTATTTACCATTTAATAAATATATTTATAAAATATATTAATATTTTCCATTTTAATTCCTATGATATATTTAATTTGAATAAAGAATAAAAAAAATTAAATATGTGAAATTGCGTTCATTTTTTGAAAGAACGTGAACGTGAACGAGTTTCTTTTTTAAGGAATGAACGTGAACGTGAACGAGTTCATTTTTTTAATGAATATTCCGAACACTGTGCCAAGTTGAATCCTAATGACTGTTATACCTATATTTATACGGGTAAAATATTTTAAATATTAATAATTAATGTATGGCTTTAAACATCTATCTACATCTATCCAAACAATTATAATAGTATAGAACCACTAGGGCTGAGTAATGCACTAATGCTAGGAATATAATAGGTTGTTTTATTTGAAAACTATTTTAGTTATCATAAATGATGAGAGAAAAATGTTAATAAATCATTCAAAGCAACCTATTTTTGGCATATACAAATAGATGTAACATAAACATGATAAATCATAAATTCATAACCAATCACCAGTTAACATGTTAATAGCTATCTAGATAGTAACATTGTGACAAAATTTAAGATATGAGGATAATATTGAAACATGTAAAACATAAAATAAATAAAAAATAAAAATAAAAAAATATTTATATACTTTTTAATGCATCGATTTTTTTTAATATTATAAAAAAATCATCAATTTTTCTAAGAGATAGGAAAAAGAAAATGATGAATGAAATTGTACTAGAAAATCACCATTTCACAATATTCATTATCAAATTCAACTGATTAATGTTAAAATACCTAAGGTGTCTTAAGGAATACATTCATGGATTTTTAGTTAAAAATAAAATTACTTTTACAATGTAGGTACATGACAAATAAAATAATTAAGCCTATTTATGAAGAATAAGACTATTGAATGATATTAAATTAGAATATTAATTAATTATACCAACTTAATTATATTAAATCGCATTATTATACATACAATATTGCTCGAGGTCCTATAATACGACAAACTTAACAACGATAACAGGTAACATAGAATTTAATAAGTTAATGTTATATGTGCTCAAAGCAAGTGTTTTTTTTTTGCTACAATAAATGTACTTAAGTAGTTGCAAAAAGAAAATTACAATGTTAGGAGTTTGCAGTTTTAAAATGTGTGTTCTCTTACTAATTAGAACGGAATGATCGTATCACCAACTTAAATAAAAAAAGAAACAAAACTTTAACAATCAGAAAAACCATAATAATAATAATAATAATAATAATAATAATAATAATAATATTTTTTCACATTAAAACATTTAAAACGATCATTGCAAAAATAACAATATTAATTTTTTTTATAATAATTTAATTTTATTTACATGTACAACATCACAGCTTGTCGTAGGTACGGTGAATTCAGGCGGACTAACATCAGCCTATCTGGACGGTATCGGCTCTAGGAAATCCAATTCAAGCTCTTGCTCTAGTTGACTAATGGAACTGTCTAGGGAAGGGTGTGGCTCGCCAGTGCTTAGAGCAGAAAAAAATGGATGAAGGTCTTGCAATGAGCGAGCTGTTGAACCAGTTGGTAACAAGGTATCAGGGTATGTTTCAATTGGACTCCCATACTAAAAAAACATAATTTATTATAATTATTAAATATGTTTATTTTTATAAGTGAGCACTATATCCATGTTATATAATAATCTTATAATATAAGTTAAATTACTTTTGAATCCATAATCTTTGCTATCCTTAAAACATGGGGAACAAATTCTACTGGGTTCTGTTCATTTTGTGATAGTTCAGGTCGTCCAACAAAAGCCCACTTGTACCTAGAAAAAATGATTATAGGTTAGGCACACAATTTGTAATTAAATGACATGAGTTAAATTTACATTTGAAATTGAGGTAGAATATCAGCAGGAAGTTGAATAGCAACACTAAGAAGTTTAACTGCGGCTAGTTGAAGCTGTAACCACTGTGGATTACTGCTGGCATGAAGACCATTGTTGCTGTTGACTACCCATGTCCAATCAAGTCCCGAAAGCAGTCGTATATGTGAACTGAAATTTATAAAACACAGTATTTAAATTAATTGTTACTATACGACAGAGATGACCAAAAAATATATATTTTTTTTTTATTATTATTTATTTTTAGTTTACAAATATTTCATTTCCTTAAAACTCAAAATCCTTAAATACCTATACAACTGATTAGATGTTTGCATGTTTTCTGTAGTATAATAATTATGTAAATCAATAAATTGTATAAAAATTCACCAATTATATATATACCTACTGCTCCTGTGTAAACTTTAAAATGTGCACTACTGTTTGAATGCTTAAGAGAAATTAATAATTCAATTTTTAAAATATTTTCAAAAATTGTTCATTACCACCAATTCCTATTTTATGAATTCATTGGAAACGAAAAAACAACAGTTTTAATTTGTTAAAATAAACCAAAAAATATTATAATAAAGCGATAATTTATTTAAAATACCAATTAAAAGTGTTCAATGACTGTTAATGACAAACATATTCAGTTTATTATTAACCAACCATTAAATGTATCAGTATCTATAGTATGTACCTACTATACCTTAATATTATGTTTCAAGCATTGAATGAACTAGAAGTTAGAACAGTTCTTAGATTCATAATGGCATAGTGGCACCAGAGGAATAATTAGGAATTTGTCATGTTGGGTGGGAGGGGGGGGGGGGTGGGATAGACAATTTTTAACACACAAAATACTAAATGTTTACTATATTTTCAAGTACAGTGGTAGCTGGTAACCTAACCTAGCTCTTGAAGAGGATTTATCCCCCTATCCCCTCCTTAATTAAGCCCCTGAGAAAAGCGATTTAACATTTGAAATAGTATTATTTTATCTATTTATAATTTATATATTTTGTGTATAAGATTATATTATTATTTATTAGTTTTATAATTTGTAGAGCTTTAATATTATGAAAATTAAATAATACTACTATAATCAATAATCATGTTTAACTTCAATTCTTTTTATGTACAGAATACTTTAATAGAATTATTTACATTTTAAGAATATACTAAATTATTACTTTCCTACGTAAAAATCAAAAATTAAATAGTGAATTTTTACAATTTATTAGTTAAAAGCAGCATTAAAATGTATACTTACATACATTTTATACTGAATATACAAACATAACATTAATTTTTGAAGGCAAAATCAAGAGATTTCAGAGAAATTTGTATTTTAAATTGTAAATTTATGAACTAAATATTTATTTATTTATTTGTTTTTTACATTTACAAAATTAGAATCGAAATGGGTGGGGGGTTAGTTAAGAATGTCTTCTGTAGTACCAATTTCAATGATCAAAAAACAATTCTTGATACCTAAAAATTAATTTGTTAGTATGTATCCAAAATCGATACTGATAAAATTATTATTATTAAACTAAAAATAAAACACTGTAACTATACTTATAATTAATATGTATAGCATTAATGATTTTAATTTTGGGACATTTTGTGTATTAATATTGCCTAGGTAAAATGTTGTTCTCTTCCCAAGGTATGCTTTACATGCTTGAACTTAATTAATTAGTAATATTCATATTCATATTTCATGCTTTTACTTTCGATCAACAAAATTCAATTAAGCTGTAAGAAATGGTTTAAATCATGCACTATGCTAACTGCTATAATCAAAAGCATAAATCTATAGAATATTACTTATTATCTAGAAATGAATATTATAATTTTTGGAATAAACGTAAGCACTTTTTTCTTATGATGATTATATTTAAAACAGACTTAAATATACTTAATATTTTATTTTGAATTAAGTAATATTGTTATATTTTTTTCACTCTATTTAATTTTAAAGTTTTACCTATGCATAAAATATTAAAATTTGTTTATAAGATTTCTATAAATGTAAATGATAAATATGATTAATAGAGTCAATAACAAGAAGTAATAGATCATTAAGATCCTAACTATAGGGTACCCTACTTTAAGGGTTTCTATTGTTTAATTTAGCAGTCCCCAACCTGGGTCGCGACCCAAATTAGAGTTGCAAAGGTTTTAATAGTGACTTGCAAGTATATAATTCATATATTATTTCTGCATGATTTATCAATATTAAAAAAAAAAAAATCTTCCTCAAATAATTGAATACCAAAAATAATTGAGGAAGGAAATTGTTAAGAATATTATAAATAATTGGTAAGTAAATACTTGTATGTGTAATTTCTATTTGTTCATATTATTTTTTATTAATTTATACTATAATTTAGTGTATATAAATGAGAATTATGTTTGCAATTATTATGATTTTTATTAAGGGTCAAGAAAAGTTGAATTTTCAATTTTAGGGTTGGAAACCACTGGTTTAGTTAGTTAAAGTTAAAAAATAATTTAAACTCATTCAGTGGCAAATAAAATAAAATTAAAAAGTTGCCCATTCAATTCAATGTTTTTTTAATTTACTATAATATATATTATCTATATTATAATTAAAAAGTAAACTGTTTATAAAAGAGTATAATATAATATAAAATATAAAACTATCAACATAATCACTAATATGAGTAATACATTTAAATATTCATTAGTAATTAGTAATTACCAAATAAATTATTATATTTCAAATTATAAGATATAATTTCTAACCTACAAACTATTCTACAATTCAGTATTTAAATTTTTCAATTTTTACTCAAATTATTTTTAAAATTAATTCCAACATATTAAATAATTCTACAGGCAATTAATACAGCTAAAAAAATTGCATACTTCCACACACCAAACTAAAATTATTGATCAAGGTCAAGTCAATATTGGATATCGTTAAAGGCAATTAATAAAAATATAATTTTTTTATGAGGTTTTCTTTTTTTTTTTACAATTATAACCTGTGAACATTGCTGAGTATGCACATAAAAACTAAAAAGTGTTCTTTTTCCCCAATTGATGTTTTGTTCACCATTTAGAACTTACTTTTCAATTGTATGGTTGGCAATGACAGTAGATTTTCTAGAGTTTGATGAACTCTGTTTCTCAGGTTGCAAGCTATACTTGTTTCGATGATTCCATTTTTTTCTTCGTCTTGAAGATGAATTTGATTTAAGAGTGGTATCAGCCATATTAATTTCTTCACTACTATAATAATGAGCAAGGAAATAAAGAATTGGAAATATTTTGGAAGAATGGAAAAAAAGAAACACTGATTAATTTTTTTTTAATCATTAGCATTATTAGTTTTTATTTTATATTCAATACTTTTACTAAAAATGAGAAATAAAGAAGAATATCAGTTAAAGATTTAACCCAAGACACCTTCAAGCAGCGACATTGACTTAACCTTGGTAATAGATTTCAAAATTATTATTAGAACTATGTTAATATACAAAAATGTTAAAAGCACACAACAAACTGGCAATAAGCATACATAAAACATACCTGGTATTTCGCCTGCCATAAGCCAAAAATGGAAGATCAGCCACACGCCCCAGAAAAACAATATATTTGTTTAGTTGGAAAAGTAAATATTACAGTTTGTACCATCAAATAATACTTAATATTAATGATTATATTACATACCTGAACTCTTCTGAATCTGTACTTAAATTATGTTCAATATGAATCATAACTTGAACCATTTCACTAACTATTATTGGCCACATAGAAGTTATGTGGTGACCAGACATACGTAATAGTAAAACCCTGAAGCATAGGAACACTTGAGCGTGAATACCGGGTCCTGATTGAGGCATACGAAGAGTGTCAACTAGTCTTTCTATTCAATTAATAATAACAATAATTAAAATAAATAGTTCATCTTTTAAATAAATGCATTTCTTTTTTTAAAATTTAACCTTGAATTTCAGGAACATGTTTATGAAACTGGTCTTTTTCACTACATAACAAAACAAATGCAAGTCTTTTTAATAATTGGGCTCTCTGCTCGCATTCTTGTTCTCTGTTTGAAAATAAATTTAAGGTGTTTGCTTGGTTCATATTAACTCGACCTGGAAATATAAACACATGTGAAAAATAGTAATGACAATTAATTAATAATCAAAAAATAAAAATATACCCATAAAATCTCTAAAAGTAGTTGTGTCTTGAGACATTAAATTATCAATTATAATTTTCCAATATTGAATACTGCGATCATCCATTTGAAATAGCGTTGGATCAAGTAAAAGTTCCATTGCATCTTTCTTCCAAGCCTTTCGTGTATATTGGTACGTACTAATGCTGGCCAAGATTTGAGAACACGCATGAAAACTTGGCATATTTTTATTACTAGATTTTTATAAACAAATTTTAAATTAAAAATATTGTTTTAATAGTTATTGTAAAACTAATAGGTACTCACGTATGGTTTTTCAAATAAGGTGTTACATTATACATGATCATTGTAAGTATTGTACATACTCTTTCTTTTTCTTGATTACCAAATGTTATGTCTAATAAGGGTGCAAGAAGTTGAGCTAGCACATTTTGGGCTGGTATACTGTACTGGGCATTGCTTCCACTGCCACTTCCAACTAAAAAATATTAAATAATATGTTTAGCTATACATTTTAAAAACATTAGAAATAATTTTAGTTATAAAAAAAAAAAAAACCTGCAAATAATTAATTATTAATTCTTACCCTTTTCTATATCTTTCTCGGTAATAGAATTTGCTGCAGATAATTCATCTTCTCTTACAGACACATTTCTTCTTAGCCATGAACTCTGTTCCAAACAAGCTCCTGCTATTTGAGAACAGCTTTCAACCATCTAAAAACAATGATAAAAGAAGACATTTCATAATTAAATACAACTTTCAAAATGTGTTTTATTTATAAATAATATTGTTTTAAAATTATTTGATAAAATTTTAAATTGCAAAGCCTTAAAAAAACTTTTTTATAATGGTGACCTTTTTTCTTATAACCACTTTCAATTTGGTACATAGTAATTAATTATAATTTATAATATACTCAATTTAAAATAATTTTCCAGGCAAATGCCCCAGCTTGCCCCCTCCCACTACAGAGACCTTTGGATTTACTGTACTTTTTTATTTACCTTGGCTGTAATATCTTGGAGATCTTTTTGATCTTTACGATCAGCTAATGGTGCAGGAGCTCTATGTACAAACTGACTTAACACTGATAATAACATAAACTGTGAAGGAGGTGATAGTGTTATTCCTTCTTTGAGTAATCCAAGAAGTGATTGCCATGTTTCTGCTAAATAATGACCAGGAGCGAGCTGTACATAATGAACAAATAATTCCAATACACTCACTTCAATACTAATTTGAGTATCTTGTTGGCCAGCCTGAAAATATAATACAAATTTAAATAATAATGATTACATAAGTTTAGTCAAAATTGTAATTACTTGACTTAATGATGGCTGTTTGACAACTTGATGAATAGTTTGTATTAATGAATCCAATGGCATGGACTTAATGGAACTCAATAATTGTACTAAAACTTGTTGCATTTCTGTGGCTTCAGGTACAATCTAATAAAAATTATATAATATTATAGTTTTTATATGTTGCTAAAACATTAATTACAACACAGATTTGTGCTAACTGATCAGATAATCATTGAACATAAATATAGGTATATTAACATTGTTTAAAAAACAATAAATAGACAATACAAAATAATGATTTGTAGTTTTTTCTTCTAAATAAATTAATGGTCTTACAGTTGATGATAATCCAGTTGCACGCGATCGTCTCTCTTTCCATACAATTGAAAATGCTGTTAGGAAGCTATTGCCATGGTGTTCTGCTATAGGACTTAATAAATCTAAAAGTTGGCCTTTAACCAACCTTGGACATCCAGCCACATTATTTTCACTGTAATAAATTGAATTGGACATTATATAACTAATAAATAATGACACCAATAACATTACTCAAACGTGGTAGGTATACCTTTGTTTTCCAGTACAAAGTGCTTTCCACAATAATGAAACACTTGCTACAATTCTCGGCAAAATTGCCAATAAAGATCTTCTTGCTCCCAACTGTGGTTCAGTTTCATCATTAGATGATTGATCTTGGAGCTATATGTATAATACAAATGAAAATAACAGTTATTAATATTAGACACTAAAAAATTTAGTTAAAAAATGTATTACTCACAGCTAAAAGAGGAGATGGAATAAAGACATGAACAAGATTATTAAATAACTGAGCTGGAGTATTTGAATTTGTCGTAGAATTATGATCTAAAGGATGATTAAATGGTTGACCAGTATCAAGGAGACAAAAATGACATAAAACAGTAAGAGCTTCCAATTGTGTTATTGCGTAGTCTGCTGGTAATCTGAAGGACATAATTTTATTGTTATTAGTTGTATAATTGAGAATAATAAAAAAAGGAACTAGTTAATTTATTTACATACAAATTATTACCTCAAATTAACATTTTTAGTATTATCAGCATAAACTTCTGCTAGTGTTTCAATATTTGCACACAATTGTCGAACAGTCACAGAGACAACATTTACCAAAGCTGGTCCCAGATATGGTAATGAAGATGTGACAAGTGATGTCCAATTAATATGGGAATGTCTCATTCGAGCTGATGGATGTAAGGCTGCAACTAGAGCAGTAACAAACATTGGTTGCAAAGGAATTGGTCTGCCAGATAAGTAACGTACGTCAGTGCCTTCTACATTATCAGCAGAGAAATCTGCATAGGAATCAGTTACCACATTGTTACCACGATGACGGCTATTATCAACTTCATGTTCTAATATGATGAGTGACAGCAATAGTCTTAATAATAGAGCTTGGAATGCTTCAGACTCACGATTCATTCTACCTTCAACAGATCCCTGATCTGTTGGATCGTGATTATTAAATGACAATATTTCTGCAGTGAAACTGGTAGCTTTACATTCAGGACCAGAATTTTCAAGTACACTACTTAACAAACAGTGCAAAGCAACTTTTTGTGCTTTGCATCTTGCGAGTAATTCAGCTAAATAACATGCTAAGCCTCGTCCACTATCTCTTACGATACCGCTTAATTCCCAACAAATAAGACTCAGCAGTTCTACACTAGACATTTGTACTTGACGGTTACCAGCAATATCCTCTTGTGTGATTTTAGATTGTCCTAAATTAGGATAGTAACTTCGTATATAATAAAGACATATGGATATGAGTAATTCTAAATACATGCTACTGCCTCGATTATATGGTATTCCAGTCATATCAATTTCTCCATGAAATCCTCTACCGAACATTGATTTTCTGTGTCTAGAAAGTAACTTTAGTATCTGAGATTTTACAGGAACAGAAGTAGTAGCAGCAGCGCATAAAAGAGCACGGGCATTTGTTTTTAACATGTTTGTTAATGTACAGAAAGCATACAATGTTCGTTGGACATCATATACTCCACAATATAACAGTAAATGAGAGTGTATATTTCTTACGTTACCATCTATATTATACTCAGGTGGAGCCATAGAAATATCTTCTTTGATTGATTCAGATACTTCAGTCAAATCATCATCATCTTCTTCATCATTTAAAGGCACAACTGTTTCATCTACAACAGCATCTAACACACTATTAAGAACTTCTCGTACTACAGATGTTTCTTCAGATTTTGAAGGGTCAAAATATTCATCAGCAGGTGTTGACTCATCTGTATCAATTTTGATTTGTTCATTTCCACAAAATGAATAGCTCCGAACTAAATCAGTCTCGTTTTCTGTAAAATGGCCATTCATATCAGTTGCAGAAGCAGAAGTTCGTATATTGTTACGGTAAGTCTCGCCATCAGTAACCCGAGCAAATATTGTGTCTGATATGGATGATAGGTGTAATAAATCAATTGATGACATCATTGTTGTAGAATTCATAACTGGGTTAGTTTTTATAGAATCCAGGGATGAATAGGACCCAGTTCTTTGTACAGATTTTTGAATATGTTTACTTTCTGGTTTTCTCTTAGGTGAACGACGTACTGTGTTTTGTACATTTGATTTAAACCGTTTAATTTTATTCAACATATCCATGGAGTATTGAGAACTTTCTTTCTTTTCTTCAGAATAATCTTCATCAAATTCATTATTATTAGTAACGTTAGGATCAACAGAAAATGGATTGACAAAAACAGAAATATTTTGAAGTAAAGACATGTTTTTATGATGAGATTCAGACATTTCTGCTAATGATGGCTCATATCGAGTCATCATTTGGCATTTTTTTACAGTAACGTAACGGCTAAAAAGGTTTGAAGAATCTTGTTCAGCTAATGTTGTAATAGCAAATACACGTTTACTGCGGCTAGGGGCAATTTTTGGAGCTTGCTTACACTTGTCTGCTACATGATACATTACATTTCCATCAACTGAACTAATAGCATAAATTTTGGCAGATGGATCATTTAAAGATGTTTCAGAATAATCATGTGCATCATTATTTTGTGTTGGACTAACTTTGGCATGGAGAACACTTAATCTTGATGTACATGGGTCAAGTAGTAATAGTATAAGAGGATCTATTAATCTACCAATATCACCTCTTAATAAAGAGTGTAAAAGCCATCCTTCTGCTTCTACTTTTATTGCATTTCTTTCTCCAAGTTCTAAATTATCTAATGTTTTCAACATTGACCTACAAAAAAAAAAAAAAAATGTAGAACTAAATCACGTAATTTAAAAGATACAAATCTTATAAATTTTCCTCTTGAAAATTATCCACATATTTTGTTTATGATTTAATGTTTTGAATTGTGGCAACAAAAGATTAGAAAAGCATTAAAAATATATTTACTAAATTAAATCAATATTGATTTATCTACTAGAAACTAGAAAACCTATTTATCTAAAAATGAATAAAAGTAGAAATAATAATAATAATATATTAGTGGGCTTACTTGTAAAACATATCTCCAACATTTTGAGAATTTGCGGCAAGTTCTCGGCCTACATGCCATAAGAGTGAAAATTTTCTGAATGCATTTAACTTATGAAAATCCGATGCTTTCCTTGATGTTAATTCTTCTCCTATAATATCATAATATTAATGAAGATAAATTATAAATATAAATGACTTTATAATGTAAACATATTCTACATACCAATACAATTTTCTACAATATCACTTGAATGTAAAGAGCTCTGTAATAAATAAAGTAATTCAACACAACGCACTTGATATAATGGATTAGCCAAATGAAACCAAAGCCAATGTGCAATAACCTGAAAAAAAAATCATTATGATAATGTTCATTGAAATAATAATAAATTTAAAAAACTCACGTGAAAAACATTAGTATGGTATTCAATATAATATAATTGAAAAGGTTTCAATAGTGGTAATAGGACTAGTGACACAACACCATTCCTTGATTCGTTAGATTTACAATGCAATTGTGAGCTTCGACAGAGTGCAACTATATCCACTAAAGTTCCAATAGTAACAAGTTGTAGAGAAGGAGCAGTATTTCCCAACCAACAACAACATACAATAATTAATTTTAACCATTCTGGTAGAACGTCATTATTTAAGTCTTTTATATCAATTGAAGATACTAATGATGCTATTGAGTCAGACAATGGAATTGCTTGAAATGTTGATATGTCTACTAATACTCTACAAGCTAACATAACAGGTTTTGTCCATTCAAGCCCAGCGCTGCGTTTATTGTTGAGGATGGTCAGAGGAGATATTTCATCGGTACCTTCATATTCATAATTTTCATCAAATGTTTGTTTTTGTAAATTAAGCACAGTTTTTAAAAGTTCTTCCAAATTTCTTGCTCGATCCTCAGCAGTTGCTTGCGGGGATTTTACTTTTAAGGCATCCATCAAAACTGATAATCCTTTGGTTTCACCAATGTTTGCTCGTACACCATAAACAAAGGTTACAAAAAACTTTTCATACTGTTTAATACAAGATTTATAAATGCTCTGTTGTTCTTTTTGGTTACAATTTTGCATTAAAATAGCTGAACTCAAAGAATCGCCATCAAATACTCCACTAGTTGTGTCCGAATGTAAATCGATTGATGGGTTATCTGCAATAATTGTTGAATCAGATTGAACACTTGAAGTGTCAGATATGGTTCTGAGTTTTGGGGACTGAGCTCTTTTTACACCACTTATTTTAGGTGTATCCACATTTAACTGGACAATTTTTCCAGGCTCAGTGGCTTTTTTTGGCAGCTCAGTAGTTTGATCCAATGAGCTGTATCCTAAATCTGTTTGTGGTATTAATGTTGGTTGAACTTTAGACAGTATTTTTAAGAACAACATTAATGATGTGCTTGCTTGATCTGAAGTTAACATATCACAATTATCTGTTAATGTACTAGCAATATGAATGAATAATTCAAGTAAATGTTCACTAGGAGTTTCAGTAAAAGTTTCAAATGATATGGCATCCAACAGGAAATCTGTCAGAGAACATATTTCAACAAGGCTTAAATCACCACTACCAACAGATTTAACAATGTTAGATGTTTCTTCACATGGATCTATCCTGGTTAGTGATTGACACGCATTGGAAAACATAATACCTGTATATTCCCATAAATATTTAGGTTCCAGGGAACTAAATAATAAATTTGCTGATTTTATCAATTCAGATGATTTATCAATTTTGTTGTCTTTTTGACAACATAAATAAAGAAGTCTAAAAACTTCATATAAAATATCATCTAGAATTACAGGACCAATTTCAGTTTTATCTAATAAAGACACAAGAAGTCTATATGGGCGTAAGTCATGTGGCTTACAACCAGTTGCTTCATGAAGTTTAATTTTTATAGCCTAAAAAAACCAAATATAATTATTAATTTAAAATAATAAGTAATACCATTTTAAAATGTAATACCTGTACAAGTAAGTCTCTGGAATACATTTCAAAATATTTGACTGTATTTAATTCTCTTGCTTTTCTTAATTTTACTAAAGGATGGTCTGAACTTAATAAAGTTAAATTAACTTCATTACCAAGGAGCCAAGCATACAAACGCCTAAAAATGAATTAAATCCATATAGGTCATAGATTCTCAATTATAAATATATCAAATTGTAATACCTATTCAATGACATATCTCTACGGAGTATGGTTACTAAAGATGCTGTGATAAGACGAATCATATCACTTTTGGATAGTTGTGTGCTATGCATGGGAAATCCAACTTGTAATAAATCTAAGCCACTTCTTTGAACCAAAACCATAGAATCTTGTACACATGCACATATGGCAGTAACCATGGTATCAATGTTATTACCCATTATATGACTCTGATTTTCTATCAATAATTTTCGATCAAACCGAGACAGAATATACAAAATAGCAGGAAGTCGAACTGCTAAATTATTAGCTAAGCATTCCCATAGGTGACTAAAAAATATTGGAGCACCAACACCAGCACATACATTGTCTAATAAACGATTTGTCCTAGAATAAAATGCATAGTTAAGTTATACATTTTAATAATTGATTTTTATTATAAGATTTACCTGTCAAAAAAATCAGAACCTTCTTCCAAGCCAAGTAATACTCCGCTTAGGAAACCATTTAACCCTGGTATTAATCTCTCTCCCAATGGGACAAAATGATTTTCGTAAATATTTAAAAGATCCGGTCTAACATTCATTGCAGCATAACCCATTACAGGAAATAAACCTAAGACAATTTTATTATAAATAATAATATTTTACTAATATTTTTATTTATTCATAGTTTTTTTTGACAAACCTGCACTATAAATAAAGAGGTCTTGGCTTAAACGGTTAGTTCCCATACACTTGAATATAATGTCATATGTTTCAAGAGCTTTTAAGTGAACCCCAGAAGGAAGAGCATGGTGCATACATTGTGCTAGACGTTTACTGATTTTTATACCTCGTGGTATTACTGGATATCTTGTATAACTTAGTAGCACCTGTATAATAATAAAATATAGAACATAAATAATTTATAAAAAGTAAATATATATTATGTTCTATAATAATAATAATGAAAATGGCATTTAAAACTGTTTTGGCATAAACACAGCTATTTAAATAACTTAACTGATTTTTTATAGTTCAAAAAAAATATATTTCTTATATTGACCTTTAACTTTATTACTACTATAAGGTCCCTTCAGATATAACTAATCAAATTAAAATATGATTATATTATTTGTGGTATGTAAATATTTAACCAGAAGTTCAAAACATAAACACAATTTTACTATTTTAATGTCAGTAGTCACTAAAATAGTATGTAGCGCTAGCCTAATTCCTTTAAATAAACAATATTATTATTGATTTGGGGTTAGGCGTGGCACCAAATGTAATATCTAAAAATATCCACATCAAATCAGGAGTTAGTAGGTATGATTATCTTTGGCAGGAGCTTTTTTTTACCAAGTACAAAATATATATATGTGATATAAAAAGATAAATATTATTAGGTAAAAAAATGTTATGAATTGGAAAAAGACTACTGATAAAAATAAAGACGATATTTAATTTATTTAATTAACTTTATATAAGTCTGGAATATGTATAAAAAAGTTTAAATAACAAAAAAGTAATGAAAATTCTAGTATATGAGTACTAATGTTAATTTCATTGTTTCTGTACATAATTGACAAGTCTATATAAATCAAATTAAGTATTAACAAAAAGTTATATTGAATAAAATACTGTACAATATAATATAATAATAAATGTAATATTATGTTTAAATAAATTAAACGACACAACTATAAATACTAGTAAAATAGCTGTACAGAACATACATATGTAATTAATAAATATGTAGTGAAAAATAAATTTAATTTAAATAATTATAGGAGTATATTATGTTAAAATATTGATGTGTAATGGATATTATCGGTGGATATTTGTTATATAGGTAGTCATACAGATACTAAATAATATATTAGATAATTTACTGCCTACTCGGTACATAAAAACTTATTTAAAAACATGTATGTATTAAAGATATAAATTAAAGAGATAAAATATAGATAAATAATTTTTAAGATATATACAAATGTGTTTTTTTAAATTAAAATTTAAACACAAATATTTCTCTAGAATAGTATCTATTTAAAAATAAAATATCCAAATTTTAATAAATTAAAAACTCGTTTTTTTTTTTACTTGATACCATGTAATAATAATATAATATATTTTATTTTATTTTATTGGAAATTAAATATTGAAAAATGTAGGTATGAGAGGACATGTATGAAAAATATACTCCACATAGTATTATGTCAAATATGCTGACCATGAAAAATGTAATCAATAGATAGAGGAATATTATAGTTTATCTAGTTCATATTCATGATTATTAAAGCTCTAAACAGTTATCAGTTATCTTGATTCGTGTTAAAAAAATGTAAACATAACACATTAATCTCGTTGTATTAATTTATTAAAATAAATTATTTAGTAAGGTTATTGAATTTATATTATTTACAAAATATCATAGTATTTTTAATCTTACATACCTCCCTCAAACCACAAATTAATATACCTTTTTACTTACAATTCCTTCATATTTTTTAAAACTTATGAAAGCATTTTAATTATTTTTACTTATAAAATATTTATATGAATTAGCTATTTCAGATTTTTATTTTATTTATTATGAAAACTATATTTTTTAATCAAAACATTTTTCTTAACCAAATAATAACTTAAAAAAATTATAAATAATCAAGTCTAAACATGAATGTGACTCTTTAGTATAGTTATTACAGGAGGACCCGGGTAGTCTAGATGGCAGATAATTTTATTAATAGTAACTTGTCCAAATTCCTGGAGCATAATTAACATATAAAACAAATGTATTTGCAATAATTTTGATTGGGCTCTCTAGAGATTACTGCAGTACCGTGTTACCATAACAAATTTTTTTTAATTTTTAAGTACCTTTGAAATATCACCAGTAATTTAGATAACACTTGGTTTAAAATCATCCAAACAGAAGTTCTAATGTATTTTCAAAAATTATAGTTAGTAAAAAATGTATTGACAGACAAACACTGTTAGGCACTTTGTGACTTATATATAATATAGATATTAAGATATATTATGTACCAATATATTTCTGAATAACTGGCAATATTATGTATAGCAATGCCAGCCAACATGAATATTACTATAATATACATACATAACATTTATTATCTATTATAAGATATATTTAGATGTGTAAGTAATTCAATACCTTATTTAATTTTCCTAAGGCAGATATTAAATCTGCCCATTCACTAGTGTATTCAAAACTCTTCAATGCTTTATCAACAGCATTTACATACCTGAAAAATAAAAAAATCCTTATAAATGAGTATATTAAAGATCATTAAATAATATACCTAAATTATAAACTATTTTATTAATGTTATTAGTTTCAGTTTAAGAACAATTGCAATAATGAAAATAATTATTAGTTCAGCCTTGGAAATGATGGCGCATTTCAGACAACAACGCTTAAACAATTTTACTGAAATATTATTATAAACATAATAATACTAAGTGAAAAACTACGAATAACAATATTATAGGGACATTCAATTGGATTGACAACATCCAGTAATTATATAGGAAAAAAGATTCAAGGTTGAATTATTGCTATATTGTGTTTTACAAAAGTATTGATTTAAAATTTTTTTTTTTGGTCATAAGAAAATTTATGATGGTAAACAAATAAATATAATTGTTAAGAAATAGGTATATGTATTTTAATTTTAAAGCAATTTTGGAATATTTTAAAATTTATAAAAAAAACAACAATTTTAAAATGCTAAAATTAAAATATCATACACAGCCAAAATGATTATATTACATATATTATTATTATCTAGGACAGCATTACCCATTACGCAGCCCGTGAGCCGCATGCTGCCCTTTAACAAATTTTGTGTGACCTGCACTAAAATTAAATTGTTCATTCTAAAATTCAAAACTAAATAGAGTAAATAAAATATATATTTTTTGGTTTTTTTATAATGTTAGGTTATAGGAAATAACTTTTATTTATCCCATCTTGTTATTCTTGTTTATTTCATTATATTTTATACGCATTTAAAGATTATTATTTACCCACATTAATTTCCAAATGATTATAGTAGTGTCATGAAAAAACAATTTAAATCGTTAATTTCATTAGAGCCGGAGATATAAATCACCAAAAATATAAAGAATTTCTGACCAAACTCAATTCTCAATACAGTAATATTATGTATCATACTGAAGTACGGTGGCTAAGCAAAGGTAAAGTCTTGGAACAAATTTTTTACCTTCATAAACTTATGAACAAAAATCTGAACTTTCCAGAAATAAAAACATTAGAATTTTGGTACAAACTTGCATTCATTTCAGATGTAACTTAAAGTTTAAATAAACTTCAAACTAATCTGCAAGGAAAAAATAAAATTATCATGGCCAGTAAGATTTTTGCCTTCAAAGAAAAACTCAAAATGTACATTAAAGAAGTATCAGATAATACTTTTTCAAGTTTACCCAATTTAAATTTAATCGCGAGAGAAAATAATGTTTTTTTCTAAGAAAACTGAAATAATACACATATTGTAGAATATAGACTATAGTAATAATAACAAAGTACCTACCTACTTATTTCTGAAATATTTTTTTATTATTTTATTGATCATTATTAATTAAACTGTAACCTAAAATATTAAAAACACAAATTACCTTACAATAACATTGTAGGAATATGTAATTTGAATTAAAACATGGGTCAAAAAATAAATCATTTTCATTATTTTTTTCATAGCTTATTGAAATATATAGAAAAACATTAATAATATTTAGTCAACAATTTGAAAACATGAAAAAAAATGAACAAATAAGTTGTTTGTACCAATGTTATTCCTAAAAACAGATGTAAAAGGGTTAAAAACTAATAATCACCTGCCTAAATTTGAAAAGTTTTTATATTGTTTTACTTTGATTAGAAATGTTGGACTTAAATATGTGCTTCTTACTCTAATATTTAGCACTATTTTATTCCAATAACAATCCATTAAACTTTATGCACCTCTATTGCTTAATCTTTTAGATATTTTACTGTACCCACCAGTTTTATTTTTATACGTTTATTTAATATAATTAAATTTTAATAAAGTGCTGAAATAAACCATATCAGTGTCAACATTGCTTATATAACTGCATAATATATGATAATATTGAATAGATGGCTTTAGATAAAAATCTGCCAAATCAGCACTTTAATAGGAAAATTATTAATATATGCAAAAATAGCATATTTCAATGTGTGGGATTATGAAATTATTTTATATCATGGTTTATTTGTAAATTAAATTCACAGAAAAAAAAGGCAAACCTGTTTTTTGCCCTAATAGTAACCAAAAATAAGAAATAGTACTTTATTTCTATTAAAGATAATAAGTTGTTACAGAAAATTTTGATTTATACTGAAGTCTGAAACTGCTTTTGCAACAAGCCTGTGGGCTGTGGGTGATACACTATGCTACCTATTAAAAATGTATAAAAAGCCAATTGGTTAAATATTAACCGAATCATTAACATACATGTAGGTAAACATGTTTAAATTAAAATCAAAAAATTATGGGACCTACATAAAAAAATTGACTATTGAGAATTATTTAATATATAATCTGAGATGACTTCAGATGCATTGCTGATGTAGTAATACCACTAATACAGCACCAAAAAGTGTATCACTACATTAAATGTACCCTGGGTTTAGGAACAGATAATAGTATTAAACAAATTATAGTGAAAGACATTTTATACAACATTTAATTAGTAATTTGAAAATAATTGTATCATTTTCCATATAATATTCCATATTTAAACAACAAATGATTATAAAAAGGGGGAAGGTAGGTAACCTCTGTTATACAGTATGTGTCAAGTGAACATTGTCATTGAGTAAGTCACTGTAAAGTATGTGTTAAATTTGAATTTCAATGATAAATCATTGCATACAAAAAACTGTTCTGATAAAAAGCAGGCTGCTAGCCTAAGTATATTTATATTGGTATTAAAGTAATTTATTTTACTATTAGTAATACAGTAGGTTAAATTAATTTTTCCCACAACATTACATTTAAAAATATTATTACATATATAAAAATACAAACAAATGTTTTTTAAGTCCCCAAAAATAATATTTTTGAATTACAACAAAATAACTAAAATTATTATTCTTTGTTTTAATAAAAGTTCAAATTGAACTTCAATTGTCTATAAAAAAATTGTGTTAATATGTTTTTAGATTTTTTGGTTTCAGTATTAAATACGGAACAATTTCTAGTTTAGCTTCCAAGCAATTATTGTGAATTTTTTATTTCAATTAATATGATGGTACTTTTAAAAAAAGTTTTTTTTAGAAATTATGGTCAAAACACTTCAAAACTTGAAAATTGTGTTTTTGTAAATGTGAGTTTTTTATCCTCAAAATTTTGGTGGCATTAGAAATTTCCTATCTTACTTACTTTTTATGTTATTGTAAATGAAGTTATCATTTTTTATTTATTTAAAAAAAACCTAGAAGGAAGGACGGGACAGGAACTCGATGAAATTAAATAATGTTTATGTATATTTATAATGATTAAAGTATTATAAATAACAAACCATTAAAAAGTAGATTTGTAGAATAATTTGCGTATGAGTAAAATACACAAAATTGCAAAAACTTCAAAAGGGTATAACTTTAAAACTTAGTCTGACCGATAAATTCTGATTGCAACACTGTTCATAACTAACTTATTGAAAGACATAGGTTCAAAAAAAATACCCAAAAATTGGTTGGGAGCTGAACTGCATTTATGCCTTAAATACTTACGGAGTTATAAGAACCTATTTTCAAGCCTTAGTTATAAAAAGTTAGGCAAGTGGGTATCGCTCTGTTTTACAGTAGTTGTCTAAAGGGGTCACTGTAATAGTATAATGGATGTGTTAAATTTGAATTGAATGATAAAAACGAATTGGAAAGGTGGACAGCCTATATGATTAGGTATATTTTATGATATTATTGCTATTAAAGTAATTTATTTTACTATTATAGATATTAGTATTACAGTAGGTAAGTTTTTGGAGAAATACTGTTATGCCTTTAAGTAGCTCAAAAAGAGTCAAAATATTTTGAAAATGTAATAGTGTATAGAAATTACTAAAATAAACATACAGTAAAAAAGTCGGTATTCGTTTAGTATGCATGACCTACCGGACCAAAAATAATTTAAAAACAGTCAAATTAAAAATCATAAAATTAGGTTATTTTATTATTATAGTTTACAATTTACATTCAAAATCAGTCTACAAATTATCAGTAAAAAAAAATCAATAAAAAAAATGTTATAAAATTATTTTATTAGGTATACATTATGTTTGGCAATACACTTTTTGTATATCACTTATAAATTTTAAAAAAATTGTCCGTACCCCATACTCAATAATCAGTGGCTATTTTTGTGTGTACTACGACGCACTTTGTGCACTACAAAATTACAAATGTGACTATAAAAAATAAAAATGTGCACAAATTTAAATATGTGCACTACAGAAAATCAAAAAAAGTTGCCACTGCTAATAATAGTATAAATAATTGTTTTGGTAAATCACGTACTAAACTCGGTAATGCAGGTAGGTCACATACTAAACTCGATTTTCGCTCGGTAGATCACATACTAAACAAATAACAAAAAGTCATGTACCTACAGATACTTTTTTTAGAATTTAACAAAAACCAAATCAATTTTGTCAAAATCTACTTTTGGGTAAAAATCTCCGATTTAGAAAATGAATGGAAATTTTCAGGGTTTGACCCCTCAAAAAATCAGCAATATTCACTTTCTTACCAGAAAAAATGCTGAAGACAATAATCGAAGGTGATGACAGACACACAAAAAAAAGAACACATATTGTAAAATCAATACATTCATTGCTATACTCATAATCTAAAATGTAACATTTAACACATTTTTAACTATAAAATATTATACAAATTTACTTGATTTTGATGAATATAGTCAACATTTGAAGGTACTTAAAAAAAAATCATGTCTGCATCTTTATTATTTTTAAATAACTATGATAGAAATTAAAAGTAACCTTGTATTCAATTTTTAAGCTTTTTGAATAGACACATTTTTTTTATTGACATCAACCAAACAAAATAAAAATCATAAATTTAAAATGATTATCATCAAATCTAACTCAAAGACAAAATATTTTGAAAATTTTTAAGTAACTACGCTTATTTATTTTTGAGTTAAATCAAAAAATAAATTGATTTTTAAAACCTAATCATTTTTAATGTTTTAAAAGGTGTTGATTGATGACAGACATATTATTGTAAAATCATCAATACATTCATTGCTTCACTCAGAATTAAAAAGTGCATGTTTATTAAATAATAATATTATGATGTTGTTTAATGTTTACAATTAAACTGGTTTTCACTTATAATTCAGTATAATTAATTCAATGTAAATACCTTTAATAAATAAATATGTTAACAAATAACAGTTATGTTTCAACCGGCCATATTTTTTTACATGATTTTTTAATACCAATTCTATTATATTAACCTAGTTATTATAATATTTTAAATTGTGAATAATATTTAATTCAGGAAATCCATAATATTAGATATTAATAATATATAATACACATTCATAAATAGTATATATTAAAATATTATAGAAAACAATGTATGCAGGTAAACGAGAAGGTATATTTAATGTATCTTATTAATTAGATAACTAATTATCATAATTCATTAGAGCTAGGTACTATCTGGTTTAATATTGTCTTCAATAAATATAAGTATAAATTAAGGTTAAATTAATAAATAAAATCTGGGTAGGTAGACAGGTATTATTTTTTATTAAATTCTGTAAAAAATTATTTACATTTTTACTAATATAACAGTGGAGATCAAATTGTTTTATTAATATAATTGGTACCAATTTGTTATATTCTCAAAATCTCAATTCCCCAAATATTAAAATTTAAAACGAGAATTTTCATGTATACTTTTAGTACATTAATATTTCACTATACATTATTTGTTGGGTAATTTTATTTTGATAGGTTTGTATTCTAGAAGGAATATAATTAGAGAGATAAGTTTTATTGCTAATTGGGTAATCATATTTGGTTGCTAAGTTCAGAACAAACATTACTGTAAACATAAGCAATATTTGGTAGAAACACATATGGATGCAAATGTTTATTGTGATTCACAAATCCGCTTGTTAAAGCGCTTGTTCCCTACATCGCCAAATATCTTACTAATATTTATCAACTTAAATATAATTTATCTTTTTTATAATTTAATTGTATTCATAATTTATAAATAATCAATTTGGATAGAAAAATTGTTTTATTGTATCACATATTATTAAAAAAATTGCATAATATCAATTGTGTTAGCTATAAAATATAATATTTTTGACTGTTGTCTGTGGGTGCAAAATTATATTTTAGGTCCCCCAAAAAGTTGTCATGGGTGCAACTGACCTCTCATGCTCCCACCAAAAAAAAATTCTACCACTAACTGTAAGCCATACAGCTTAAACATTGTTATAAGTTTAACATTTACAATGATTGACATCCTGACTAGTCTAAAATTCTTCAAAGATTGTAGAATCATCCACAATCCTAGAATATGTTTAAATATTCATGAATCAATTAAATTTATGTGGAGTCGAAAAAAACAAAAAAAAACAACCCATTTGAAGCAATTTTAAGGGTTTTGACCACTTAGAGTTTTATTTTTGTTTTCAATATTTGTTGTTATAGTAAGGGGCATAATATAGCAGAATAATACCTTATAATTTAATTTAATATTGTAGTTTGTACTTTTGAAAGTTAAAAACGTATATATACATCAATATGAATAATAACATTTGAATATGCTAGAGTCTAACATAATATACAAATGTAATAAGTAGCTATAAAAATAATGCAATACAATTTAATCAAAAGTTTAACAAACATGTTATCCATCAAAAAATCTTAAATATAAATAGTAAAATCTGAATTTAAAATTAATTATAGACAAATAGTCAGTAGTAATTTCCTAGTTAAGAAAATACAGTTAGTAGACAATTTAGGTAGTTTTCAGTACCATTATAGATTTAACGAGATAATTCCTACAAAAATTAACTAACAATATATAATAAAAAATAAAAATAGGCCTTGTGAGATTAATTAAAACATAGTTATACAAATTAACATTAATAAACACTTGATAAGTAATATTTTTTTCTACGACTAAAAATATAAATATTTGGCAACCCATCTACCTAAATTACATTGTTATATTTTTAAGTTAATTCTAGTTAATAACCTTGTAAATAGTATACCCTATACAAAATTATAAATAGGTATCAGATACCTTTTGTTTACAACTTTAAGTTCTAAGTAATTAAAACAATAAAATAAATAGGTTTGATTAAAAAGTATATTAAAAATAATATTAACTGAGTGACAGTAGTAGGTTCCTAGTCCATATTTAATTCACGGACTACCTACTTTATTTTAAACAATTACACAGTCTAACAACCATTTTGTAAAGTTTTAGTTGATTCTATGTAGGTATCTATTAAAAATTGTCAGTTTTACAATATCGATTGCTGAAAATGTTAAATGACTCATCTTTTACCAAACAAATTAAGGTAGATACTAGATACTAGGTGCACATTTATAAAAACCGAAATGACTCATACAACTGACACTCCAGATTATATATAATAAAAAAAGCAACACCTTCCTATAGAGTTAGTCAACTATAGATAAGCAGCCTACTTACATTCGATATTTTGAATCTTTCATGAGATCAAACTCTTCGGTGGCTATTGTCCCCATGGCAACAATGTGGCAATCCGTAAAATAAAAAAAAAACTGCGACTTGGAAAAGCTCTCAACTCGTTATAGATAATTACATAACTACATCGTTGCTATTATTTATTTCGTTGTACTCAACAAATTCAAAAATACGAATTTCAAATGCACAGTTTAAAATTATTAATCATAATCAACGAAAACATCGGCTGGTCACGCGATTTACAAACGATAATAACCAAAACAGTTTAAAATATAATTTTAAGCGATTGTTTCTAAAAAATATAATAACAAAATAATACAAATATTAATTTTTTTTATTGCACTTTGTCACTATTTAGTCACTAGTCAGTACTGTACACTATAGCAGTAAACTTCTTCGTGGTACATCTTGAGTTGATGACAAATCAGCTGAAAGTTGACAAAAAAGATAAAATGTCAGTGTAGCCAACCAGAAACTATCCAAAATGTTGTCAAAGCTGTGGTTTGATAGAATATTTTTTAATTTCAAACAACTATTATAGTTGTGCATTATCCATTGTTAAAACTTAAACTCTAAAAATTTAAAGCATATTATCGTAGTACTACCACAGAATAATATTCAATTAAACGCAAAATTTATTGTCCTAATTATTACAGTTATCTGTTGCACTTTTTATTTTATGATTCTCGATTTTAAATTGTTATCAGTTATGTAAACACGAAAATAATTGTGCATATTGCAACACTGAAGTAAAAATATATTTTATTATTCTTAAAATCTTAACCATTAAATTATTATTTTATTGTTATCATAATAACTCATAAGTCAGATGTCAGAACATTCAACATTCAGACTTCGAAAGTTGGAACTCGAAAGGTAAACTAATTAATAATTTCTCAAGTGCACCGTACAGTGAACACTGTAAAAAATTATTAGGTTTCTTCGAACCAGGACGTATATTGTTTTTAAAATCAAAATCATTAATCGTCTAATGGTTTTACATTTCATCTAGCATTGATTATTATAACATTTTTGTTACTTTTAATTTTTTAACTAAACGTGTAAGTGACGCATTTTAATAAAATGGAATTCAGTTGCAACTTAGTGAAAGTTCATTTAGCCAACTATCTAGCCAATTTACCATTGCCAAATTCATTTCTTGGTATTTTCAAATTAGGTGGTAAGTATTTTATAAACAAATTAAATAACTAAGTATGTTTGGTGTTTGCAGATATTGAATATAAATATTCATAAAATCTCTGATACTTAGTATTTATAATAAATGGTATTATTGTTAATGAAATAAAGATTTTAACTGATTATTTGGTCCTAAGATTAGGTATCATATTAGTGGAATTATGAAATTATCAGTTATACATTTATATAAAGAAGTAAAATACCTAGGTACTCAACATCTTGCAAAGTAATAATAATATTTGACCAAGTAACTTGTTGTTACACCTGATCAAGGTTGGTTCAATAATCAAATATTGCTTACTTTATTTTGTTTTTTTGTCAAGATTATAATTCTTACAGGTCTAAGGTACTTTTATATAATACATTCACTAGTTCCCAGATTCTTATTCCCACAGCTCAGACCAAAATCTTATTATAAATTTATATTAATATAATTATTTTATTATAATATTTGTACATACAATTTTAATACAATCTACTACTTACAATTTACGAGATTGATAAAAAAAGAAAACAGATCCTTATAATTATGTAATTTAACTGCTCGGTTATTTTAATTATTCTGAACTAAATAAATGTATGTACCTAATTGTCCTAATTAAAATCTGATGCCATGCCTATAAATTGACATCCGAATTGGTTCTCGATATTCTAGGCGTCACACATCCAAATTTGTTTCTGATAAACTTTTGAAAAAAGCAATCTAACTATTTTATTTAATATTAATATAACATATTTCTCATCATTGTGCTTGTTATGGGCGTATATAAAAATATTAAATAAGTATATAAGACAATTAATTAAATACGTAATAAAAAAAATAAAATACATTTGACCTATTTTGAAATAAAAGCAATTTTTAACCATACCTGCATAATATGTAGACAGTCCTAAGTCTGTATTAAATGGGAAGGAAAATTGAAAATGCTTCTAATTTAATCTGGGAACCAATTCGGATATTTCCTTAGTAACAACCCAGGAACCAATTAGGATACACTGCTAATTATTAATTAGATAACATATTCTTATTATATTATACCTAAACTAATTGTTTTTTATAGGTAAAGATATAGTGAAATTAATTCCGTTTTATGCTACAATTGGTGGCGTATGTTATCTTTCATACAGAGTTGTTAAACCGAGACATGTAAGTACTAAATATATATATTTTTTTTAAAATATTAATTAGTTGTGTTTTTTATATATAGCCAGTTAATCCATGCATTAAAAAAGAATCTCCAAAAGTGGTTGATGGTTTTGACATTGAAGAGTTAGGTGAAAGTACAGCATTCTGTCGTTGTTGGAGAAGCTCTAAATTTCCATTATGTGATGGTGCTCACAATAAGTACAACGTTGAACAGAAGGACAATGTTGGACCATTGATAATTAAGAAAAAATAAATCATTATTGCTAGTATGAAATCATTGAATACATTTATCGAAATGTTTGTTAATTGTTCTAGTTTAGTCTTTTGTTTTCATTCAGTTAAATAGAATACATATTTGCATTTATTGATATATATTTCTTTATTTATGGTAAATAATTTATACACGCTGAATGTGTATTAAATCTTTCATTACAGAATCATCACAATCTTCTATCAGCAGTTGTCTTTTTGATATCTTCAAGCTGAAAAAAAATGGTAAAAGCTTATTAGTCCTTATTAACTTATTTTTTTTTTTAAAGAAACCTATATTATTGTAAAAACGAAGTACATCTATACTATTTTCTTTTTTAAATCTTATAAATCATAAATTATTTAATGTTTAAACGATAAAGTAAAACTGGCGTCATAATATAACAAATTTATTATATATTTAATATTTATTTATCCAATCATCTGCTATTTTTTGCATTTGTATTTATTCATAGATAAATATAGATTTACTGCCAATTGTTCAGCTGTAAATCTATAATGTTTCTTTTTAAACAAAAGCTCTATAAAAAAAATGTTATAGTTTAAGAAAAGTATATAATATGATTTAACCATTTAATTATTTTATTTATTTATTAAGACAAAAATATTTGAAAAAAAACTTTCCCAAACTAATTTCTTTATATTTAGTCAAAAACATAAGCTATACATATAAATAGGTAAAATAATTCTTATACACCTATAATCTAATTATTGTTCATATATTCATGTTTATAAAAATAAACTTTCTCCCCAAAGAACATAGTTATACATCTAATACAAAAAATACTTACTTATGTACTTTTTTCAAACACAATGCAGAACATGCCAGCACTATGACTGCTAAAATTATAAGTACAATTAAAGTCAATGTAATTGATGTCCAGCTATCAATGTGATTATTGTAATATTTATTTTCAATATAATTTTCAGTATAATTTTCTGAAATCTTAGCGATGACATTGATAGGTTGTGAAGATGGTTTTGATACTCCATCATCAAGTTGCCTTTCGATTGCTTCTTGAAACATGTTAATTGGTCCATCCGTTATTGTTTCATTGTTTCCAAAATAAAACATTGGTGGCTTAGTTAAATTATAAGGTTCGGCTGCTTGTATAATCCTTACATGTAATTCATCTGATGGAAATTCTAGTGGAGGTGTAGGGTTTGTATCTGGTAGAATTGTTGTACAAATAATTACTCCTAAAAAAAAATGTTAGTGTTAAATATTAACTAAAACTTAAATTAACTTAAATATTAACTTGGTATAAAATTATTTAATTTAAAAAAACAAAATTGTTAAAATATTATTTAATTGGGAATTTTTATACATAATCATAAATAAGGTGACCTACAAAAAAATTTTAATAGTAAAGTATTTTATCCAAAAATTATTCGATATAAAAAAAAAAACACCCATAAAATGTTTTATTTGGAAATATTATGATAAAAAATAATGTCCCTAAAACGTAGTTTATCCGATAATTTACCTAACTTTCGGGCAAAATATTTTTCTGCTAAAATACAGTTATGATAAAATATTACGAACATTTTACGCACTCCCTATATTATAGTTTATAAATAAAAGTATTCATATCAAGAAAAATACAATATATTAATGGACTTTGGGGATTATGGAGGGGGGACCACACCACTTGTAATTTATTCGTGAAAATGGTTTTGTGCGCGACAAACTTACCGAGACAGAATTCACAGCAGTCTTACTAAATGTTTAATATAAATGTATAGAGAATCTTTTTTTATTTTTTTGATAACTTGAAGAAAATCCAAATTATTTATTCGTTCAGATACATTTTTTTTTTATTATTATTGAAAATTATTATATATTGATATCAAAAAAATATCAATTAAAACGCTACAACACAGATAAAGTTATCTTCTCTGTAGTGTGTATATTTGGTAAATAATGATATTTGTAAGTTTGTCCCGCGTGAAACTGTTTTTACTGTTCTTAAATTGACGGCAGTAAAGAGTATTATTCATATAAAAAAAACAAAATTACTACATCCGTAATCAATCATATTATTCTGAACGCCTGTACCCAGTGGCAGCTTGATCTTTTTTCATTTAAATCACATTTCAAAATGTTTACACTGAGTTACACGACCACCTTTAAAAAAAATTCACTGGTCTCCAATGAGTGAATTCTTAGGTTGTAACTTGTAAGTGGTTAAATAATGGGTTCTTAATTGGCATGTACAGTAAATCATGGAAGCAACAATTTAAGCAATAAGTAACAACTATTTGTATGATAACCTACTACTATCATGTTATCGATGAAAGAATTAATAAATTTAATTTTTCTATTCAATTCTTTACCACGCTTTAGCTTAAGGACTTAAGGTACAATTGTCTGTTACCTACTGTACAACTTATGCAGAGTACACGTGTACGGCTGTAATTTAATTATTAACCTTTAAAAATTTTTCAAATTACATTTTCCAACCATAGTACACCCACCAATATTTTTGTGAATTATTTGATTCAAATAAACCTCCTCTGAGCCGCCACTGGCTGTACCTATCTATCCAGTGGCTATCACTTTTCAAGGTCATATAACATTTTCGTTAGTAAGAATTGGTTTGTTTAAGCTCTAGTATTATCAACATTTAAGTCTTAAGATAATCACTAAACTTTAGATTGTAAAATGGCAAAAAATATTATTATTAAAAAAAAAATTGTATAGTTCCTTTTAAGTTATGACCTATATCAAATTATATTTATTTAAATTTATGTCTTTAATATTTATCAATATTATTGCCTTTTAATTTTTCAATATCAATTGTCAACGAGAGTACACTGTACACACTACACATCTATCAACGAATAGTGAAATACTTAAGATGATTCTATGTGACTTTTGAGATTTAAACAAAGAATCTTTATATCTTTGATTAATTTATATTTATAGATTTATATTTATCTTTATATATTTGAAGACGAGTTCTGAGTTTTTCTAACCCATTTAGAAAATGTGATAATATTATGTTATTCTTCTAAGGGACTTTAACTAGGCAAGTTCAAAGGCATTTTAATAAAAATGAAAATGTATTATTATTCATTTATTTATTATTATTTTATCATTAGAATATATTAAAATTAAATTTCCAGTACATTAGTTTATTATAAATTATAAATTAAAAAAATGGAGTGAACTTTTAGCTCTTTAATTTCTTATCAATCAATATGATGTATGTAATAAATCAAAAAATCGTACAACTAATAAATATTTAGAATTTAATGCTATCGACAAAATAAAAATATAGGTAGGTATACATCTGTATATGATAATCAGATAATTATGTTATCCTCTATATGTATAAAAAAATGTGGTCATTGGATATTATGAATAGGTATGTAACGAGTGTTATTGGTTCGCGCACATTGATTTAAACTCTTAATAAGTTGTATGTACATCCTCTTTAGGACACTGCACACACATACAACTCTTAGTCAGTGGCGCAACTAGGCCAACTGGGGCCCCAGTGTCACTTTTAATGAATGGGCCTTGATTAAAGTTGTTTACACTTATTATTGTGAACAAAATTTGAAGTGGTCGATAAATTGCCATAAAAAAAAAATACGTTAGACTCTTAAATTTTTATGTTTTTGTAAAGAAAATAAGGTAAACTCAATGACGGACATGAGTAAATGACATAACACATGTTGTGTCTATATCACATCCATGCGGTCATGTCGGTCTCAGATAGTAGATAATAATGTTATACAATTCATTCGTCTTTTTCTACATCATTTCTACAGCTCCCCCTTGGTAGTTGCGCCACTGATCTTAGTTCTGTAAACACCCCCAAATACATACTCAGATCATCCCTTAATCTTTTTTCTTTTTATATAATGTTTGAATTCCAAGAGAAACTCTTTCTCTACTCCAACGATATGAAAATTTATTTTGATTAACACTCTTAAATCCGCAGAACTGTCAAACTCTCCAATCCGAAGTAGTGCTTTTCCACGAATCAATCGTTTTGGTTATAAAAAATGTCTTGTTATGACTTTTTCAAGATGTCATAATCTTATCCTTCACAATTACTCACTTAATGGTATTAAGTTTTATTAAGTCACAATTACTCTTGACTGTGTTTTTCTCTTTGAAGACCTAAAAATTTACATTACGCCTACCTTAAACTTCGACCATCACATTAATATAAATATGCCGGATATAGGCTTTCATAGTTTTGGATTTCATCAAGCGTAATAATAAAATATGTTGTTCTGTAGTCAACTACTTTTGCGTGCATTGTTTGGCTTTTGTTTAGTATATAGCGCAGGGGTGGCCAGCGAGAAGACACTCGCTAGCCGCCCAATATATTAATATATATAGAAGATCCAAAATGAAAAAAAAAGTGAAAAAATCAAATGTATTTGTAAAAATGTTTTGTATCTTACGATAAGATGGGAGCCGCATAAGTCTATGACGCGAGCCGCAATTTGGCCACCCCTGGTCTATAGTCTACATTGAAGTGTGAAATGGTAGTTTGGAACCCTTACTTATCCAAAGACCAGATGCGTATTGAAAGTGTTCAAAATAAATGTTCGTTTACGTTGCTCATATCACTAAGATTGGTAAGATATTTGTCGGTTAGAATATACTAAAATACTAAATAGGTTGATCTAAATGGTATGTCACTAAAATAACAAAATTAATAACCAGATGAAATCAAGTAATTGATAAGTTAGGTCTAAAAAAATCCAGAGAAGTCGCTTTGCTGTATAGTATAATATGTTGGGTGTACCTCGTCATTGTGTAGGTCACTGTTTTCAGTACTGGATGTGTTCAATTTGAATCCAATGATAAATTATTGTACACAATAAAAAAGATTCTAATTAGTCTTACTGCCTATATTTCCAAGGATGTTTTATTAAACATATATATATTGTTATTAGTAATTTATTTTTCTATTATAGTACCTAATAAAGTAGATTTATAGATTCATGGTGTAAATAACTTAAAATTAATCTAGATATTTTATGAAAAATACACGAGGTGTAACCTCGTGTATAGTGAAAATTTTGAATTACACAAATTTTAAAGATACAATTTTACTTGAAATCTATCAACAAAATTGTGCAATTGTATTTTCAAGAATTTTAGATATATGTAAAAAAACCCCATGAGAAACCTTTTATATGATTTTAAAGTCTTAGCTATACAAATTAAAAGTTTTATTAATGCCTAACTTGTTAAAATTTGAACATAAAACATTTATAATAAAAATGTGCCCATGTGTTTTTAGTATTTTTAAATTGTAACAAGAACAACTTATGTGAAATCTTGCATTACATTTTCAAACAGTTTTAGGAATACAATTTAAATCAACACTTTGAAGAAAAGGGAGTAGGTATTAGCGCCTCATTATTGACTAAATCGCTGTAATGTATGTGTTAAATTTGAATTTAATGATAAGCCATTGCATACGAAAAATGATTCTGAATGAAGACAGTCATTATTTGTCAGCCTTTATTACTAGATATATAAGTTTATTTTATGATATATAGGTACATTTATTTTATATGTATATATATTTTCGTAATACAGTAGGTTAAATTTATTTTGGCCAAAAATATCTCATTTATTTAATCAAATATTTAGGTACATAACATTATATATATTATTGTTTTTAACTTTTGAGTCAATACCAATTTTTAATAGAACGTTGTGAATAGGTTCGCAATATAATTAGGCAATATCTTAATCGTAATGTTATTGTGTATATAAAATATAATTATATATACCTACGTAAAATCTATTTTATATACGTACATTTTATTGCGTATAGATATTGCTTATACAAACATTTTGTGAAAATGTCAAGTATCTACGATCATTATTTATTTTGTTACACCAAAAATAAAAACGATTTTCTCAAAATTTTGTTTTGCGAAAAAATTTCCATTTTTCCTTATTTTTTTTTCTAGGTACAATACTTTTAGTAAGTATACAAATATAAATTGAATTATTCGAATTTATTAATACTAATATAAACTAGGGATTGCTAAAATGATAAGAACATGACCTTTAAAAGTGATTGGTAAATTATTATTAATTATCTTTATCGACTTTATCGTATTGTAACGTAAAAAACATTTTAGTATTAAGGTAAGATAACGTAAACTACATTTGATTGATCAAAATACCTACTTAATTTTAAACTATTGTTTATTAAAAAGTTGATTTTTGAAAAATACTAGGATTTTTTTTATTCTAGATCCAGTTATTTCTACCAGTAACCATTCTCAAAGTTGAAGATTAAAGCATTTTTACATTTTACAACTCCAAAAGATACATACAAAAAAAAATATATATTTTGTAAAAGCAATATACATTAGCTAAGGATCTAAAAAGAAGTAGGAAAAATACACTCAACAAGCGTGATATATGACTAAGTTTCTATACAGATCTATAATATATAATATAATACATAATACATTTTAATATATCTGTTGAGTGTTATGACTATAAGTGTCGCTGGTAGTGGGGGGGGGGGGGGGCGAGACACTTTTCGACCAAAAACGTACCCTTCCCTTTTCGGCCGATTCACTTTTCGACCAAATTTTGAAAAATGTCGATTCCCTTTTCGACCAAAAATGTACCTTTCCCTTTTCGGCCGATTCACTTTTCGACCAAAAAAATATTATTGAATAATAATTATAAGTCTTTATATAGAAAAAATAATTTTTGTTAGTTATTTTTAAATATAGTAGTAGGTTACAAATAAATAATGATAATAATTACATATAAGTCTTTATGTTATACATAAAGAAAAAAATATTAAAAAATATATAAGTTGTATAAAATACTAAAATGTATAAATGAATATCTAATAATATTTATGTACATTCTACATATACAGCAACATTTATAATATTATGGTAGTTGCCAATTGTTATCACATCACAATCAAACTCGGCGACCACTATTTACGACAAAACATTATATTATATAAGTTATTATTATAGGTTTTAATTATTTTCGATTTGTATAACATTAATATTGTGTATTATATTAAACTTTTTTTTTTGGTCGAAAAGTGAATCGGCCGAAAAGGGAAGGGTACGTTTTTGGTCGAAAACGGCCATGCCCTAGTGGGGGCGTCGCCCGATTGCGGCCAAAAGTACCCTTTTTACCTTTTTATCTATCCCGATTGCGGCCCGTACATAGTAGGTAGGAAATACTATTTAAGTGGTTATCAAAACTAAATAAATATCCCGATTGCGTCCGATACGCATACAGTCTTGTAAAAGATACTTTTAAAATGATGTATACTTAAATACAGATACAATTATACAATTAATACATCCATTCAGAAAGTATTTAAAAGACAAAATATACAAAATATACTTGCCATGTATTTAAATACTTTTTATACTGAAAAATGAAAATAAATAAAACTTGTTTTGTAATCATTTTGAAGAACTTTATTATTTGGTAATTAAACAGTTGTTTATAAAATCAGAAATTAATTTAATTCTTTTACTAGGTTAGAAATTATTAATTATTAATTTTCTTATGTAGGTCTCAGAAGTTGGTATTATAATAACGAATAATTGTTTTAAATTTTTAAAGTATTTACATAAAAGTATTTGTATTTCAAATACTAATAGTACCTTTAAATACTTTATTATTTGGTAATCAAACAGTAAATAGTTGTTAATAAAATCAGAAATTATTAATTTTCTTATAGAGGTCTCAGAAGTCGGTATATTATTTATAATAATTATAAACGAGACATTTATATGACTTATATCGTATTATAATAAAAGTTTGAATGAACATTTTTTGAACCAATGTGTCTTTGGACGCAATCGGGATACTTATATTAGGGATAAAATACGACTACCTAAATTCGGGCCAAAATCCTGCAACTCCGGGTAGTGGTTGTACCTGTTAAGTGGTTAGCCGTTGATTATAGTTCGATAAAATATAAAAACATAATAATTAATATTAAATTAGTGCTAGGAAGCATATACGATTGCATTAAGCAAATAAATCATAAGAACAGATCATTGGTATTTTGCTAATTTTTGTACAAAACAATAAACAAATATTTTAATAATATTTTACTATTCGGTATAGGTAAATCACTATATTGAGTATATTATACTATATTATAGAACATAGGTATATGGGAATATTATTACAGACCTATCATATTAATCATTTCTATTATTCTATATGAATTATACCAACTAATTTATATTTTATACTAGCAGACAAATTATAAATACCTATAAAATTATAATATTTTTATAGATTCGTACTTTGTAGTGCCATGTTATACGTTTAAAATATTTTGAATAGGTAGGCACTTTTGAAGTCTTTTAGATATAGACATATAGTTATATAGATTATTATAATAATATATAATCTGATTATAGATACAACTAGACGACCAGTGTTAGAATTAGTAAACAAATAATAATGTAACGCGAAAATTTATTAGGTGATTCACCGAGCATTTTCATCCCATATTTTTCATTTAATAATGAATTTATTCAAATAATAATTTTTGGAACTTTTAAATATACCGGAAGACCATATATCAAATACTTGAAATTGTTTGTACTAACTAAGGAGTGATGATACAAACTTCAGTTTTTCAAATGAGAACCCTCTTTTTTTACTGTAACTAGAAAATAATTTTTTTATTTAAAATTTTAACGAATAGTTTTTTAATATTTTATTAAAAAGGATAACAGTCCTTGAAAATGGTTTTAAAAAAATATAAAATACATGTAAAATTGGATCTAGTATTCATTATATTTGAAGTATTAGACTATTTTTACAAATTATTAAATACTAATGCTGATAGATCAATATTAATCACTATAATTTTCAAATCACCATATATTCTAAATCCATTATCATAGGCTTTATATCCTTAGTACACAATTACACAAAGCTAAATTTATCGACAACTAATTTGAATTTTGATTCTGATACGTGAACATTTTCAGAAATATTATACGCTCAATAATTTATATTAGAAAATGGTAGTTGTAATTTGTAAAACAGAATTTTGTATTTCCACAGGACACTTCTTAAGTAGATAATACAAAAAAATCCCAAGAATTTGAAAATTCTTTATTAATATAGGTATTAATATTTTCTTTATTAATATATTTAAAAATTCCAAAATTCAGAATTTGAACAACTGTATTATTAAAGAAGAAAAAAGGGAACTGTTGTTGAATCACCCAGTATAATTTGTGTAACTGAAGACTTAACGATTAAAAATGTGAAATGTAAT
Organism: Neotoxoptera formosana; assembly: GCA_022818045.1. Lineage (NCBI taxonomy): Eukaryota > Metazoa > Arthropoda > Insecta > Hemiptera > Aphididae > Neotoxoptera > Neotoxoptera formosana. The sequence continues at coordinate 28,665,049 of CM040631.1, read as the reverse complement.
TTGAAACATTACATGTAGGTATCATGTATAAAGTGTTATACAATCCTTATCTCAAATCTCTGGGTATAATAATATCTAGGTATCTATAAGTTAAGGTGTTATATATTAGTAAGTAGTAGGTACATATAAAAATGTTTAAATTATTTTACTAAATATAATAATTTATTTTTAGAAAATTGCTTATCTAGCGTCTAAGAAGTTGGCGAAGTAAATTGACAGAATTGTTGATATTATATAATAACTTCATTCAAATAAATGTATAGGTAACCTCAGTGATCAAATTGAGAAAAATTAATTAGAGGAGCTCAATCCAACGATTTAAAAACTGGTGTAAAATTATTTAACACAATTATTTAGACTCGTAGGGAACTTTTACCCCCCCCCCCCTTCTTCGCCTTTCCTAATTTTTAAATATTTCATTTCAGCTGCATTTATAAATTCCAATTATGATATATGGTACTATGTAAAGAAACTTGGATTTATATTCACCTAATTGTTTTTCGAAGTTTTTCACAATTACATTTCAATATTTCATACATTCAGTCACTTAAAAAGAAATTTGAACTTACACAACTTATAAGATCGTGATTATATGTGGTATTTAATTTGATATAAATTAGTTTATTTGCTTAAGATAAGTTTAATTATGTCGATTATTGCATACAATCTATGTGTAATCAATTAAAATTACAACCAAAAAGAAAAATAATCTATTAACGCTTTACGAGAGAGATAGAAAACAATTTAGAATAAAATGACAAATGATATAAAATACAACTTGTAAAAAAAAAATTCAGTATTAAGACCATAACATCAATGATTATTATTATATATTTGTTTTATGTATAGGTAATTAATTTTTAATAAATATTCTACTCTTTAACCCTAAAAAAACTACGAATTCTAAATCATTAACTACTTTTATTAGATTATTCTATCATCAAAGCTTACCAGTTGAAAATGAAAATGAAAGATAGTGATAAACAATGTTTTATAATTTGTTTATTAACAAATTAGATTATTAGAGACTCTAATATATTATAGTACCTATTATCTACTTTATATTAAGTACTTACTGGTAAAGGAATTTCAAAATTTTATCAAGATTCTACGATTTATTTTGAATTAAGTATACCTATTTACTATTTAGTAGGGAATACTAGGTGTATAAAAAACATACATACCACAGGGAGATCAGAAAAAACTGAATGATCTGCAACTACTGGAATAATGAATATTTATAAAAGCAACATTTTAAAAGGCTTTTGTACAAATATAAATAGTTTCGAAACTTTATTTTCGTATTTAACAACTGAAAAAGCGAAATTGGATCTTTTAAAACAAAATTAAAATTGTTTTAATTAAATTTTTTACGAAATACCTATCATTTAAAATTTAAATAAAACTTATGATACTTTTTTTCATATTCGACTAGATGTAGACAAAACAAAAGTTGAATATTTTTTTATAACTTTTATGGCATGAAAATAAATATAATTTTTAAATTTATCGGTTCATGACCATAATATGTGTCCATGTCCACCTAAACCGTTTTGTTACTATTGTCTATCTACTAACGCCAGTTAAATTAAGTCACTTAGTGTAACTTTTATACAATTTGACAATACACTATAAAATATTTAAAAGAAACCTTGTGTTAAATTTTCAATCTCTAGATATAAAAATTGAAAATTGTATAGCCCTATCCTATTTAATAAGTGCCAACCTGCAAAATAATAATTATATCATTTTTACAGACTCCATGAGTACTTTATCAAGCCTTATGAATAAGAATAACGATAATGTTATAGTTAATAAAATATTAAGCTTAACGTATAAGTTCAACAATAAAATAATTTTCTCATGGATTCCCGGGCACTGCGGAATCATTGGTAATGAAAGAGCGGACGTACTTGCCAAAGAAAAAGCCAATAACCCACATCAACATCTCTAAAATACAAACTCAGATGAAAATCTGAAAACAATTATTTACAACCTTTTTAAAAATAATTATTAAAAATGAATACAAAATTCAACAAAATCAAAAGAACAACCGAAAAATGGAATAACCCTAAGTCCCTCAAACGAAGGGATGAAGTTATACTAAATCGCCTCAGGATAGGCCACACACACTATACACATGCCCATCTAATGAAAAAACAACCACCAAAAATATGTCAAACATGCGGCTATCCAACTTCTATCAAACATATTATCACAGAATGTAGAGATACACAAGACGCCCAGCAAAAGTTCGACCTACCCGAACACCTTCACGAAGCACTTGGTCCTGTCGAAGACACCATTCAACAATTTTTATTATTTACAAAACATATTAATTTGTACAATTTAATTGAAGTAATTTAAGTATTGAACAAGCCAATGGTCCAGTTACTAAGGCTTTAACCTATTAATAACAATTTAAAAAAATGAACATTTCATACATTTTTAAGTACAAAATAATTTGCAAACATTCAAAATTTGAACTTTAAATGCTTATTAAAAAAATGTGTGCCATTGTATTTTGAAAATTTTATGAAGTAAATTAATAATCTCAACATTTAGTAAAAATGTCAAGTGTTATTCTTTTTTGAATTACAACAAAACAAGAAAATCGTTCACTGAGAAATCGGTAACTTACGGGTAAATATCCAATGTCTAATATTTCAAACGCTCATAAAATTTTTTACTGAGTTTCAACTTTCAAGTAAAATTTTTTGTGTGAAAGGTAGAAAAACTTATAGAGAAGATACAAAATCAATGTTCTAATCTTAGGTTTAAACAGAAATTTTTTATGAATTTCGAAATCAAAAACAAAACTACAAATGTTTTTGATTTTTATGTATGTTTTTGAAATTTTAATTTTAGACGCTTATAAAAAAAACTATTATAAATGTACGCTCAACTTTTTTTAAATTTTCATTTATAACAAGTTATGAAGAAGCTTGTATTACATTTTCAAGTTTTTTGACGGATTGAACATTTTTTATTGACGATAATAAAAATAATATCGAAAATGTATTATGTCTATAAATAGCTCAAAATATACTGAAAATGCTATGGTATAAATAAAATGGTTATGTTAACATTCGGTGAAAATTGCATGCATCTACGGTCATTATTTATTTTGTTACACAAAAAAAAAAATAGATTTTGTCAAAAATTTTGTCAAATTTCCTAAATTTTATTTTTTTTATTATTTTTATTTTTCTTACCCTGTTTAAAAAGTATTGGGAATTTTTTATTTTAGACCCCCCAAAGTATCAACTAGATTCATTTTCCTACCAGAAAATATGCTAATGAAGAAATGTATTTAATTTTTGAACGATTTTGTGAAATCACATAACATTGTAAAATCAATACATTCTTAGCTCCGCTCAGAATCTAAAATTGATGAATCAATCCAATAGTTTTCAAACGTTTGTTATGTGTTCGTCGCATAAGTACATACACATAAAAAAGCAAAATACATTTTATTGTTAACCAATAGGTACATTTATTGTTTTTAGTTTTACTCAGAATCTAAATTGTAATAGAAGTATTAGTAAGTTACTTAATCTACAACATATAGACGTATTGGTTTAGCTGTTTGGGTATATAGCTTTAAATTATGATTTACAAATAGGAAAAACTATTTATTTATAGGTGTATAGGTGGAATAAAATGGCTGAATTGCATAAAATATTATATAAAGGTACTAAGGTAGTCGTATATAGTTTAGGTTAGGTTAGGTTAGGTTAGGTACTTAATAAATATATACAATTGAATATTGATTTAGAATTTAGATTAACGTTTTCACTTGATAGTATATTATTTTAAATTTTAATTGCATGATCTGTTAGGACTTAAAAAAAAAATTTTAAGTATAATTGAAAACACAATTGTGTAGTAAAAAAAAGATTAAATTATAGTATACATAAATAATGTATATAACTATATATATAATAAATACGAAATGAAAGATAATCCCGGTGACCGGTTAAAAAACGAACGGTCAAAAAAAGGTCAGTCAATTTTTGACCGACCGTCAAAGATATACTTCTACATAATATACTGAGTGATTCATTTGACAGTAAACTCATTATCCCAAAAAGTATTAACATTAAAAAAAAATATATTTGTATATAAATTGGAGTAATTATAACACAATATTTTTTTAAATGAGTTATATTTTTACTATTTTGTATTGTTATCGTTTTTATGTTTTTACTTCTTTTTATGTAAACATACATTTTTAAATTCATAGCAGAATATAGTTCTAAGAATTTTTATGTTCAGTAATTATTCACAGTTTTGATAAGTAAAGTAATGGACAGTAATGGACAATAAACATTTTTTTAGGTACTCCTGTGGACATCCACTCCGCCCATCTGAACTTTAAATACTTATAAATTATAAGTTATATTACAATTATGAGTGTTTCACGATAAAATAATCACCCTGTATGTATAAAATACTGTTGTTTTTAATCGTTTAACTGTACGTTTTACTATCGATTATTATGATATTATATTAATGTAGACATGTATATAGTTCCTATATAACATATATATATAATACTACTACTGGTGTACATCCAATAAGAAAGAGTAAAATGTGTACTGTCGTTCTGATGCATCATCCCCACTCATGCAACATGTACTTATACTATAGGAATAGCCTATACAATACTATAACAATAATAATGTGCAAGTAGGTATATAGAAACACTAACGCATTATTTTGGTTTTTTTTTTTATCTTGGCAATGTTTGAATCAATACAATTGTACGGAGAATTTTGACATACACACGCTGTCGAATGGTTTAACTCTAGTATACATATATAAATATATAATAGCATCCCCGATCTATTTTATTATTTAAATTCTTTTAGAGGAAATTAGTGAATCAATCTGCATTAGGGCATTGGCGGACTACACGCGGAGCTGCAGCACGCGTTATTTGTAGGTCCAGTTGTTGGTCGCTATCATCGTCGCCGTCGCATGTATTATATTGTTATTATATTATTATGACTTATAAAGCAAATTTCTAGGCACATTACATCACATTATAATAATTTATATTATATATATATGTATACTATAAAATACACATTAGTAATTAGAATTAAAAAATACCGAACAGACACAATGTATTACATATAGCACATAATTATTGATACCTACGTGTTAGTAATTCACACATTATGACATAAATAAAATATATACATATTATATAGTACATATTATGTATTATGATATTATAAATTAAAATATTACAGGCTAATAGAAAAAATGAAGCTGTGTGAAAACCGGTTTTCGGAAGAAATAATTATTTTAAAAAGGATTAATAGTAACACCCAAATACGATTTTATAATAATGATAATATTATTCTGCATGTCTGTATATATTGGTATAGCCGGTATAATAATTGACTTACATACTGGTATTTATAACCAATAGTATGAGGTAATAATGCGAAACGTCCAACTTTTACATAGTAACAGAAACGCGTGTTAAAAAAGGGTCGATCAAAAAGATATATCACCCCAGACATATTTTGTTATTTCTATATTATAGTAATTTATATTTTAATGAATACAAATTTCGAAATTCATGGTTATTGATGGTTAAAAATCAAAAACTAAAAAAAAACAAAACAAATACCTACATTTGTGTTTATTAATTTTAGCGATTTTTGAATAAATAGTAATACGATTTTATTTATTACTTCGGAAAATTCAAGTTTAAGTCAACAGGTATACAGAGCAAATATTATATGGAGATTTTGTTTTGGTCATCGCCTTTAATTGAATATTGTAAATACGCCACCTCGTCACGTCCAACACTCGTATTATAATAATAAAATATAGAGGTGCGTACCTATATGCTACAAATTTAGGGCTCGAAACTTTATGCATTTACACGTTTTTAACGCCTATGTGTCTCGCACACTCTCGCGATAATAATATATTATTATTATTATCATACATATCATAATATTATTATATAGCATATTATAATAACAAATAACATAATATAACAATAATTTTACGGAATGCGTAGTCATACGAAATATTGTTATTGTGTCGTATAGTATAATATATTATAATAATATGATATTATTATATTGTTGTTATACGTACCGGCAGTGTGCAGAAGGAGTACGGTGCAAACGTACAAGGTCGTCTTCGGCGGATCGTACAACATTTTGCCGTCTCGTCCGTCCGTGATGCGTCTTCGCGGCCCGGCTTTATAATAATATTGTTAAGTCACGTCAAGTCGTAATAAATTTCGACGGCCGCAATATGCCTGATTTGCGTTCGCACAAGTCACCTCCGTCGCCGTGGATATTATATCATTCAGGAGCGCAGATGTGCATAAATTAAATTATTATGTGTTATATTATAATTATCGTTGCAGCTGTGTCTCTTCGGTGTTTGTGGAGGTGTTGTTGTTGGCGGTGGTGGTGGTGATGGTGGTGGTGCTGTTGATGTTGCGATGCGAGTACGTTGCTGACGAACTGGTTTCGGAATATTGTGCAGAGCGCGGCTACATCAGACCTGCGACTTGCGAGACTACAGCGAATGTATTTGCACGACCGTTCGTGAGGATCGACAAAACCGAAAGAAAAAGATAATTATTGTAGGTGGCGGCGGAACACTACTAAATTCTTGAAAACTGCCGCCAAGATGAAAAATAATGTAATGTACAGTCGGGCCGAAGGGAAGAGAGCTAAATTTCTCCCACCAGCCGCGCGAGCGGCACGCGCTCAGCTGCAGCAGCTCTACGGCCGGTCCGCGGCGACATTCGCGCGCACCAACGAGACCGCCTCTCCTCGATTGCATATAATTATATAAATACAATATAATAGTAATCTCATCGAGCAGCCTCCTCGATATTATATTTTATTTTAATATTTTACGTACCTATATCTATAACGTTATGTGCCCGAGGCGGGCGCATGTGGCTGCTGGTCAATGTATTTATTATTCGCGTGTAAACCGTTAAGTAATAATAATTAATAAATAATAATAATATATCGTGTAGGTACCTATAGGTACCTCGTATATTATTAGAACTCATAAGTATAACGTATATATTATATTTATTACCTCGTAAACTGTAATTAAACATATTATATTGTAATACATATGTATAAGTGTTTAACATAGGTATATAGGTAGGTACTACGAGTGCTACGACTACTGTATACCTATATAGTAGGTACCTACCATAGCTGCGATCGGCATCAAAAGTAATTTTATCGATCGCTGCAATACAATATAATGTTGGAGCAACTATACAGATGAAATGTAGGAGGCGGTTCTAAGTGATGTATATAACTATTATTATATATTATACAGCCATTTTTTCTTTTAGCTAATCAAAATGTTCTTTGTAAACTTGCCCCTGATTTTAGATTCTGAGCGGAGCTATAAATGAATTGGTTTTACGACATGTAAATATGTTTTTTAATATTTTTTGTTTCTTTTGGATTTGTGGGAGTGATAAAAATGCTTCAATGTTCAATACTTGAAGGGCGGTTTCTGACAGTCTGGAAATAGTTGGTACTTTGTGAAGGGGTGTTGTAAAATTAGCTGTAATAAAAAAGAAACAACTAAAGTAAGAAATTACTTAAAATTGATGAAATTTTTATATTATAGATTTATCTAGACATGATAATATAATTTCTAAATGTTTGGGATCTTCTTAAGTTATTTATAGACGGTTGAAATATAACTTTTTAAAAAAATTTTACAGAGGGTTTTGTTGATAACCTTTCTGTTCTAAAGCTTGAAAATATAATAGGTAGGTACTAGGTTCCATAAATATTGTTCCTTAAATGTTAAATATTTGTAATATTTATATTACAATTTCAGCATTTAAAAAATATCGGACATTTTACACATTTTTCATTTTAGTCACAATTTCTTTTTTTATAAACATTTGAAGTTCATATTTTAAAGAAATCCGTCAAAATTACGAAAATTACGAAAATGTATAAATTACTTTTTAGTTATAAATGTGTAAAATGTTTAACTGAGTCATTCACTAATCAATAAGTAATCATTATAATATCGTTAACGCGTAACCGTCTCGCCGCGCAGCCGTGGACCGTTTGATTCACGACGGTTTTTGTTCAAACCATTTTTGGGTCGGCATTTGTGACTTTGTGAGTACGTGTAAGCTAAATACTATATAGTATATAATTATATGTATATACTGCTATCGCCATGTGAAGACATTTTGGCGAAATGAGTTTTGAATTAACCTCCCTACCACCTCCGGAATCCGGTCCGACGAAACGCACCGAAAGTTTCCGGAAGATTGCACATGAGTCACCTATGTTATTCACAGATCCTTTGTAATTTTAACAATTTCATACGCGTAACGGACTACGATGCTGATTTAGAATATTTTTATTTACGTATTATACTAATTATAATTATCTCTGGTTCATTTTTCGAAAAATCTATTGATGCTGGTATTTTCAGTTCCTTGTTAATAATTAGTTCATATGGCCTCATTTAAAGTCAGATCTTAAGAGTTAAGACCCATCTTAAGATGAAAAATATCAGCCCTTTGTCAATTCCTCTCATATAGCTAAATTATTTGAGTCTCTAATTAACCGTTTGCAACATTTTATTAATAACATTTTAACTGATGAACACCATGGTTTTTGACCCAAACGTCCTACTTGTAAATAACTTCTACTCTTCACTTGTAATCCAATCTGTATACCTTTTCTAATGAGCTTTTCCGTGATAACTCGAAAGTCGATGTTATATACACAAACTACATTTAACGATAGTGTTAACCATTCTATTTACGTGAAGATACTACCTGCAGCTGGATTAGACGAACCAATTTTTTCTTAGTTTCTTTCTCGGGCGTCACCGTTTTCCGCCAAAATCGACCTTTCCGTTTACCGCCAAGTCCGTTTACCGCCAGTACAAAAATATATATTTCCTTTTACCGCCACCACAAATTTCAGTTTATATATTTTGGTAACCCCTTAATGATTTTTAAAATAACAATAATAATAATTAGGAAATCAATTTTTAATTAAATATATGATTTTACAAAAACACATTCAAGTGATACTTAAAATTAAAATATATAGAATATTGTATAATATATTACAAAAAAGTCAATATTACAACGTAAAATACGATATCACAGTCAAACATTTATTTATATTATTTATTTATTATAGTTATACGCTATTGATTTTACAAATGTATATCGGCATATTTCTCTCCTTTTATTGGCTTTACTTGGCTGGAATATTCACCATGATTGTGCTGTGGTGTATCTGTATTGTTAATACAGATATTATTTTCATCTGTATAAACTTTTGCGGTACAGTTTTTAGTTGTACACCGCCAACGAATAAGTCCTTTATTACATGAACCAATTCGAAATTTAAAATTTTTTAAAATCCACTGCTTTTTACCACGATTACTTTCAATAATATTTTCGATTGTGCGGAGCGTACTTTTTTTTTCGCGAACTTCAACACAAACTAAAATTTTATAGGTACCTATCGTAAAATCTATAAAAGATCAAACCAGACAAGCGTTATCTTTATTGTCAGTTGTCGCATGAATTTCGAACATAATCTTTCCTCTCTTTTGTATTAATAGTGAAAACACATGATTGTGAACATATTATCTACGTGATAATGATAAATATATTTATAAATATATAAATCATTACCAAGGGGTTACCAAAATATATAAACTGAAATTTGTGGTGGCGGTAAAAGGAAATATATATTTTTGTACTGGCGGTAAACGGAAAGGTCGATTTTGGCGGAAAAGTAGATCACCCTCTTTCTCATTTAATATATAGAAAGAATTTGGTTAAATTACATGGTGGTACTTAATTTAATGTTTTTGCATCCCCTTCATGGGGCTATTCTCGCTCGTCTTTTTATATCCCATTCTTGTTTATGGAGTGATTACCGTTTAAAATAATGCTTGCCTCCTTAATTTTGTGGATAAATGACGAGGTACCTACACTCGAAGACTATTATATAGCAGAGTGAGTTCCCCGGTTTTTGTTTGTATTAATTATAATAAAATAATTTGACCCTAATGTTTAACTGCACTTTAAGTCCTTAACACTGCGTAACAATACTATTGATTGCTTGATCACAAAAATAACTTATACACATTTTTAATTAAGTGTATAATTAAATATTATAAATTAACAATTTTATATAAACAGATTGTAATTTTTCAATAACATTTTCCAAATGTATTAAATGTAAGCAAACTGTATACGACCTTTTTTTTAAATTAGTGCACAACTTTACATAATGTTGACACTTTGGACATAAAAGTTACTACTTACGAAGTACAAGTTAAAAATAACAAATATAAGTCTGTAAAAATATAAATCAAAAATATGTCAACTAATTGATAAATATTTACTTACCTATTATTAATAATTATATGTAACTACACATAATGTCATAAATGAAATGAATATTATGTATATTATAATACCGGTTGGTGGTTTGCATACTTTGCCAAGAAATTTGTAAATCGTAATTATTATAACTATTATTATTATTATTTGGTAATATATTATAATTTCCCAATATTCTTGCTAAAAAGTAAAAACTATTCTTTATTGTTTTTTTTTATTGAAAAAACCCATTGGTTGTTGGGTATAGTTATTTGAAATGTTTATAGATTTTCCTATCTTCAAATATTACAGTTCTTAATGTAATATTAGTAATCATAATAATTATTCAAGTATAAGACAATCTAATGAATTTCTTTTGAGGGGTCAAATGTCTGATTGTTAAAAAAACTCTATGGAGGTCAAATGACCACGATTCATTTAATAGAATACTAAGAATACTAAGAACACATACCTACTCAGTAAAAATTTAAATAGCGAACATTTGATTGGTTGTTTTTTATTGTTATAGAAGGTATATTGCAATATTATTTTAAAGACCAAACACTTAATGTTGTTTACAAAATCTGAATTGACCACTGCTGTTGCAAGTGGGCACCGATAATCAGACATTCCATTGATATTATAATAAATGGACGGTCACCACAAATTCAAGCATATGATTATTTATTATATATAGCTATACTATAAGTACCCAACTTCTAATATACAGTAGAATGAATATTGTAGTGACTATAAAAAAAATAGACTCTAATTATTTTCATATTTTACTGTTTTGTAGACTATGTGCGTTTGAGGAGGGACAAAGGTTTCTAGAATCGTTAATTTAATATTTTTTTATGCTGAAAATGGTTTTTGGTTAATATATCCTGACATAAATAATATAATAATAAGGAAAACATTTAATATATTATTATTCGTATTTATCTGAGTAGTTTTGGACGAAAACGAAAGGGTGATGTCAGTACTCTGCAGGTATGCAAATATTGTAAATAATGGGTATGTCTGTAATTCTGTACTTTGTGACCATTAACCAGTCACAAGTATAACCCTGCATAAGTAAAAATGTAACCCAAGCATTTCTTAATCACAAAAAATATTACCTTACAACAACCCATAAGCAGATTAGCTCGACAAAATTATTCATTAACCTGTTGGCTGTTGTGAAAAACTAATGTGGGTTAGGTTACAAGGTCAATGAATTCAAGTATTTCCATGTTTTATTATATATTATTTAAAATGAGTTAACACAAACTAATAATTTATACACATTTATTTCAACAACATTATATTTTCTTAAAATAAAAAATAATAATAATAAAATTCACAGACAATACAATATTAAATTAATTTCACTTTAGGCCTAAGTTTTCAGTATTAACGACGGTCTAGTATTTCATACTATAGTTTAACATAATTATAATAAACAGCCTACCATTTAAAATGATTTTAAACAACAAAATATTTTATTTTATATACGTTTTTAATACAATATATTTTATGGTATTTTTAAGTTTAACATCGCTTTGGCACCAATCATAATAGTACATACATAATATATCGGTAAACATATATATTATATTAAATTTAAATAAAAATAAATAAATTTGTATTATATTAGTTGAAATTTGTGTATAGTTTTAATGCAATTTCAATGTTCTATAGATTATGAAATGAAAATTCGGTGTATGAGTGGGTAATCGAATTTATTAAAAATTTAAAAATTTAAATCATTTTCTAAATATGTTGGCTTGTAAAGAAACTTTTAATTTTATAATAATTTAATTTAATAACATACGTTTTACTATAGTATTGAATTTGAACAAATTTATGAATTTCACAAACTCATGATACCTATTAAATCTGATAGGTAAAAATATGCATACTTAATATATATAAACATATACATTAACTATTAATTAAAACATGGAAGTATTCGATCGCGAATATTATTCAAATATATTATGGCTTTATAATTGGCTTGATATTACGATGTAGTTTTGGTACACATTTATGCTTTGTTATTACATATAAATATTTTTTAAATAACAAAAGGACTAAAAGCAAACAAATTTGTATAGATTTCCATACTGTTTGGGGTCAAGCAATTCTTATTGGTTAAAACAAAATTATAAATATTTTATGTTTTAATCTTAAAAATAAAATAACAGTATATAGTATTACATACTACTTTTTCAAGCAAATTTTAATATTTAATCGGTACCGCATATACATACGACATACCTCTATAAATATATATTTTATTATAATTTGTAGATATTTATCAGCCTGAAGAAAAATTTTTAATTATAACATGAATGACTTAAATAATAAATATATTTATACTATTTAATATTTTGTTAAATATTTTGATAACTATGTACAATATTGTATCGTAGCAAACCAAATAGCATAATTAAATAAACGGTTTTCAATGATTCCCTAATGTTTAGCATTTTCATTTTAAACATTCCAAAATTATTTTATATTTTATATGCGGATATTTGGCTATTAGTCATGTCTTCGATATGATTAATATTATCGTGTTTTCTAGTGGTATAGTCGTATTATAAATACAATTTCACAACCCTTAATTTTCGTCACAGTCTGTTATTGAATTACTTTATATTAATTATTTTTTATACATTATTACAATTTGAAACTTATTACTATAACAAAAAAAAAAAATTAGTAGGTAAATAAATATCATAAAAGACCTGTGGCCTGATTGTATATATATAGTTATATTAATATACTTATTGTTAAATTAAGTCCTTTGATATTAAATTATTATTATATTTTTGTTCGTGGTAATATTTTTTTAACACAAATTAAAACAGATAAAATTTCCTTTTTTTCATTAATTTAAATTGTAGGCACGAAAATCACCATTTGCTTTAATATATTATTATGCATACTATTTTCTTTCTTTAAGCAGTAAAATTGTTTTCACGTATTTTAATATAATAAAAATAAAATATGTATTGAGTTTTTTTTTTCGAAACCATCATACATAATTCGATAAATGCTGACATTAAGCGTACGTTTATTATGATAAATATTTTACTGTTGGAACTTTATCATACGGTTTTTATTAATAACAATATAATAAGTGGGTACATGTAAATGTGTTATTTCACCGAAACGATAGTGTTTTGACGATGGATTTGAATCTACATTTAATAATTTGATGTTATCATTGCTCTATCGCCTGCATATTTTAGGAAGACTTGTATATTACAGTAGGCATGTAGGTACATATTATATTATTTATAATCACATAAAACTTGTGAATTAAACCGAAATTTGATTTGTCGGCTCTCGGCGACAACCGCAGTAATTAAAACATCGAAAACGAATTTACAAATAAACCTAGTATGTTATAACAAAACTTATTTAAGAGCCGTTAAACGCCATATACACCTAATAATATATTATATTAGGTACTACACGTAAGTGCTATACACAACCACCGTCCACTAAAGACACCATTCAGACATTCATACCATAAAAAAGCATTGGGTTTTTGGGCGTCTGCGAGACGGATGACGATAAATTATGGTCGACATACTCTTGTTGCTGCTGTTGCATGTGCAGCCTACTGTTAGCTGCAACTCCTCTGGTGGGAGACGTCTGTTTGAATTGTGTCGCCGGATGCTCGTCAGACGGTTGAAAAGCGTGCGGCGGTAACTGTGGTTGCGGTAACTGCTGCTGCTGAACGTTGGGCGGCGGAGGCGGCGGTAACTGGTAATACCGTGTGGTTGATATCGCGGCCGTCTGAGTGCCGCGGGCGATAACAAACTGTTGGCCGTGGTGTATTCTGGCGTGACCGTGTTGGACGATGTACTCGTTAGGCGGGTGACGGATTTGAACCTGCGGAGGAGGTGGGTGGCCGGCGACGTTGGCGGTGGACGCGGCCGCTGCAGCCGTGGTCAACAGGTGCACCTGAACGGGACCGACTGCCTGGTACGGCACGCGGATGGTCTGCTGTTGTTGGCCGTGTGTCACTCTGATGATGGACCTCTGAGAAGCGGCCGGGTACGGCGGGGGGGCCCGCGTGTCACCCTGGATCCGAGCTCGGACAGACGCAACTGTGGCCGCCGGATATCTGGGCACAAAGTCTGGCTGGACGTCGAGTGGTGGCGTCTGCATGGCCGGTTCGCCATAATACGACCGGGGACGTTGCGGCGGCTGTGGGTTGTTCTTGATGGTAATCTGTGCCGAGAACCCAGACCGGATGCCGTGCACTTCCGGCCGCCGGTTGAACCCGTAATCGTCGTTCTCGTCGTCCTCGTCCTCGGCCGTGGCCGCGGTAGCCGTGGGCGGCATGTACCGCTTGCGGATCTTCTCTAGGCGGCCCGAGTCCTGTTGCACGAACGCTGCGAGTTCTTCCTGTCTGTGCGAGCTAGGAGCTTGAGTGCCGGCCACCACGTCCGGTTGAGGGCAATGCGATGGTTGCGGTGCGCCTCCCGCAACCGATCCACCAGAGGCCGGATGCACGTTGCCCGAGACGCACGCTGTCGCCAAAGTGGACAAGAAAGGTTTGCCACCGGTGGCCGACCTGACAGCCGCTCTGCTGCTGGCAGCCGAGTGACCGTCGCACAGGTCTAGTCCATCGGATTTTCCAGTCGGGTCACCGTCGGACGACGACGATTGAGCGACTGGTGGCAGCAGTGGTTGATCATACCGGCCTCCACCACCACCACCACCACCACCACCACTGCCTAACAAGTCTGTGAGTTTTTTGTACGCCGGAGTAGCGGTGGCTGAAGACGGCGTCATCGAATCACACTGCAACAACACAGTGAAACCGGTCGCTTGTTCCTGCATAGAGCCCGACGCCTTCTTGGCCGGGTCGTCTGCGTCGTCGTCGCTGTCACACGTCAGTCGCCGGATCTTCTCGATCAACGATATCTCTTTGGAGTCGTTGACGTTCTTTTTTTTCACGGTGTTCCGCCTCAATGTACTCCGTTCTATAGTTCGCCTGATAAGGCTATTCGACGTGTCGTCATCGTCGTCGTCGCTATGCGGTTCGCTCTTGAACCCACCGCCGCCCAAGCCACCGTTCATCGACCGACTGTCAAACGCCCGGAGTGACTCTTCCGTGATCAGGTATTTGTTGAGGAGCCTCGCGTCGTCCGTCTCCTTGATTCGGGTTGGCGGGCACACGAACTTCGTGGTCGGAAACAACTGTCGCACTGCCGAGTTTGGGTTCCGGTTGTTGTACAGCACAGTATTATTACCACATTTAATCATTACATATCCCTCGTCAGGGGCAACAGCAGTGGCACCGGTGACGGCGTTTGCATCTTCGGTTTTGCAGGCGCCATCAAGACCGGGCCCGTCCACGGGCCTGGTTTCCTGCACAATCTGCCTCTCGGTAACGGTGGTCATGGTTATCGTTTCCACAATGCACCGTGGTTGCTGGCCCGTACTTGAATTTGTATCACAGACAGTGTTTGTTTTTGATTGCTGAAGGGCAGATGCGTTCGTCGGTGGTTGTGACTGCTGCTTCTGTTCGTCTTCTAAAGATAACATAAAAAAATTAATTTAAAACTGTAAAACATAGATATATGGGTTCTATATTATCATAATGTTACATTATGATTTTTCCTCGTGAACCGTTAAATCTTATTTTATTTGAGTGTATGTTAATCATCTTAATACATTGCCAATTAAAATCACAAACAATTTTTTTTTATTTGAAGAGTTTTAACAATCAGGCATGTCACATTATTATTTACTTTTTGATTCTTTAAAATTGCTAAAATAAAAACAACTACCTATACCTATCTAACTAGGTGTTGATAATGTAGTAATTCAATTTTTTTAAATTACATATTTACTTAATTTAATTATTATAAGTAAGATTAAAAAAATGTAATCATACTACCACAGTAATGTGCAGATTAAGATAATTTTAGGGTCATAAGTCATAACGATAATCAAAATATTAGTAAACCAATACACATAAATATATTTCAGTAAAAAAAAAAAAATTTTATACCTACTTCAATAGTGTTATTTCAAAATATTTAAGTATAAACAAAGGTAACAAAAACATTAAATATTAAATTTATAACGAAAAAAAATCCAAGTCTTAACCCATTGAGTATAGGTATTACAGTGTACATAATGTAAGTATTCCGATATAAGACATTGGTCGATCGAGTAAAATATTATAGTTCGTATTGTATATACAATATACATTATATATGTATATTAAATACAATGGTATGAGGGTAAAAGTATAATACAATATTTACCCAAAAAATGAAACGTCCAACTCATAGGGACCTTTACATTCGATATTCATGATCCAGAAGATATAAAGAGGTCATTATTAATCCGATCCCGACCACTGTGGAGACCCTAAACCAATTTCTAAAGGGTAGGAGATAAACTCAATATAATGTACATTATACATATATTATTTTTATTGTTGGGAAAAAAACTAAAGATATAGGTACATGAAAGAAGAAAAAATTACACAAATGCCCCCTTTACGTTTTTCCCACTGAGGAGGTTTCCGTGTACAACCAAAATTGTATCTAATATTTAAAATAATTCCGTAAATCGAGTAATACGGAAATATAAGTCTATTTATTTTATTTTTAATATTATATTATGAATAATTTATATCAATCTTACACAGTGACATATAAGTTTATCATAATTATACCTGTTAATCATTACCGTGGATAATTAGATAACCGTGGTTGTTACCCATGTACCTTTCAATAATATTTTAAACAAAACATAATGGTATTGTTTAAATACATTTATCATGCGTAGCTACATTTTATCAACTATGAAAAATGGGCTGTTTGAATTTCAACCTTTGAATAAAATATAAAATATAATTATATTTTTCTCTTGATAAATGTATTTTAACTTTCAAGCTTATACGGACCTATTAAATATTTCATGGAATTACACATTCCGGGATTTATACATTCCACCTATTTATTTTCCACAATTCTGTTATTTACCTTTGATTATATTTGATACAATACATTTGTTACATGTGAAAAATCTCAAAATATGGCAACTCGTAGAAGCTAAAACTATTTAGAAGTTTAAAACAAGATCTAAAAAAGAATATCGAACTTCCATAAAGTTTTTTTTTGCAACCGATAAAGTTGAAATAGTCCATGTTTGAAAGGTGTAAAATTAAAACCAATTTATATTCCTGTCAATCCTCGTTAAAATCTATTCACTCGGACAAATAAATTACACTAATTTTTCGGAAATATAAAATGTTATTACTCATTAAATATTTGTAAATGTTTAAACATTATATACATGTTTCTGTATGGTTAATAATGGAATATTAATCATTTTACCGTAAATCGTATGACTTATCAGTTGTTATTTAGGCGTATTAAAGATAAATTTACTTAATCTTATCTATATATTTTAATATTTCTTTGTTTGTCCTCTATAAACTCAAAAACTACTGGACCATTATCAATAAAAGTTATATGAATACATTTCTTGAGATTCGGAAGGTGTTTATAGCTTAGTTCAACCCCAATATGTTGGTATAAGGTTAGTCACACGCATAAATTTAGTTTTAGCTCACAAAAATCGAAAAAAATTTTGTTTATTTAAATGGTTGCCATTAGTTACAGATTATATTACTATTATAATAATTGGAAATATGGTACGTAAAAAAAAGTTTACAAATAAATTTAAAAATAACAAATCTTAAAATCAAATACTTATGAGCACAATGATAACTTTTATGATTTGCTTTCTAAATTCTGGATATGTTTTTTATGTAAATACATAACGACGAATATCAATCTCAAAGATATTTTATTTACTTCGGCTTTTAACAATTAGTTGAATCTATCTCCAGTTTTTTGTGTTAACATTAAATATTTGTCCAGAATTAAGAAGGTGGAAAATCATAAAATTAGTCGTTGTAATTGTGTTTGTATTATAATAATATTATATATTTCAACTAAAGCAAATCAAAAACGATAGAAAGTTGGATTAATTTTAACCCGGGCAAAGTGGGGTAATACAGCTAGCTGTCTTATAAATGATGGGCGTATTTCAACACGTCTTATGCATTTGCACATTTACATACTTTTCAGTCGGTATTACATTGGACTTTGTATAATGTATAAGCAAAATTGTGTTGCTATTAGTACCTGCTATTTCTGAATAATATAGGAAATAATGTAAAATAACATTGCGCACAATCTCGTATTTGTGTTTACCGTTAACAGTATGCAGAATTATACTTACTACTTGGCCGCGGTAGGGACGAAAGTTCATGACGAGCTTTTTGATTGTTATCCTCGACATAGGACGTGGAGTTGACATTGGAATTATATGGCATAGCGACATGCGTATCGCTGCAACTGTCCATCGCATCCGAACCATATCTTGTAGCCAAATCATCATCTGCTACAATATTATTTCAATATTAGTTCTTTGGTTTGTACTGTGAGATTGTGAATGTTTTCAATCATGTAAACAATATAGGTATCATATTTTTATCTGTTTTGAGAATAAGAAAATAACAACTTATACAAATATATTATAATATAATTACAAAATTAATTATTTTTAACTTTTGTTTAAGATATTCCATCAATTAAAAAAATTACATTAGATACAAACAATCGTATAGATTATTGATTATTAGCTAATAATGCAGTTTACATTTTAAATATTTTACCTAAGCCGTTAAAAGTTGTATTTTAATATATGTATATAATATATAATATACATTATAATTTATAATCATCTTATCACTGCAATTTGTGCCCAAGGTTACAAACGTATTAATTAGGGTTATGCAATGTCTATATTTGTAGATATTTTTAAAACGAGTAAACTTATAATTAATATTCTATTTTTTCTCTTTTTCATACGGTTGTAACTTGTAATAGTAAATGCAAATTGTGTTTATTGGATTTATTTTTATCAAATGTTTTATACAATTATCGCTATGGTTAATTAATTTAATAACGGGGCCATTTAAATTTAATGCTACTTGGTGAGATAAATGTATTGAGATAATGTCTAATGTTGAATCTCTATTATTTAAAATATAAGCATAAATTAAATGCATTTTTTGTAGTTTTTACGTCGGGTATCTGAAATCTAAATAAATAACTAACTTAAAAATACATAATATTAATATGTCTTACGCATGACACTACATTTTTAATAAAATTGGAAAACGAAAATCCCTTTGATGCATATTTACATAAAAATATTTTATACATTCAAATTATTTTATATCGATAACTTGTCATATTTGAATACTAGATAATTTAAAAACTTATATTTGCACAGATGGATATTTCCATGAGTTCTGTTTATTGATTTACATTATAAATACAGTTTTTCGATCTTATCAAATTTACAGATTTCAAGAAATAAATCGCTAAAAAATAACATTTAAATTTAATCAATAGTCAAGATTTAAAACATGAAAGGTATAGAAATTCGATTGAGAATGACTAAAATAAAACAGTTGATCAATAATAACAATGAAATAAGAAAATATAAATTCTTCGCAACAGTTATTATAAGTATAATTTGTATAAATAATGTTAGTAAGATAAAAAAATACCACTTAAACACGAAATATTCTAATAAAATTGCTTATTATTGTCAATTTATTCGGGATGTAATTAATTTCGATTTGAAAAATGTTATTCCATAAATAATATTTTGATTATAAATGTTCTTAAAGAAAGAAAATATTAAAGGAATTGTTTCCTGTACGCCTTCAATATATTTTCTAATAATTTAATTCAAAATCTCTAAAAAATAATAATAATTTGATAATATAACCATTGTTTCTAATAGGGTTATAATAAACTGTAGTAGCTATGAATATTAATAATTACAACAGTTCGTATTTTGTTGAGCATATTATAAGTATTTAAGTATATAAGTACATTTAAAAATTATATTTTTGTCATATTGGATATCACACGTAAGGTTCAATGGTGTTGAATAACCAAAATACGGTTTTTATTAATTATTTTAACGAAGCTTTTAAGATTATGATAATCTCTTACAAACGCATACACTGACAGAGATATTTTTAAGATATTTTTCAATTCATTATGCAATAGAATTGTACATGGTTGTTAATCACAAACACATCGTTGTCTGTGCCCCACTATATACATAAAATATAAATAATATATATATTTAGAGCCATAGAGTTACTTCTAAACAGTATAGTATTATATTACATTAGTTTATATATTTTATGTATATTTTAAAGATCTATAGTAGACAATAGTAATACGTAGTGCTTAAACATATCGCATTTCGTACCTACTACGCACTATGTAACTTTACAGAAACTAATTATTCAATTTAACTATAGGTCTCATTATAATACGGTGTAAACAAAAAAATTACTCTTTTAAAATAATATATAAAGTAGGTTGATAAAAAAAAGATACGCATAACACATAATATAGTGTTGTAGCTGGAAGTTAAAATGAAAACTATTTTAGGAACTCGGTCAATGGTTATTGATTACTGTGTAGGTACCGTATTTCAGGTGGTCCAGAGACGGCGGCACGTGCCTGGGACAGCCGTCCTTGTAGCCATCCGGTGGACTGAGCGTGGCTGGCTGTTCTTCGTACGAGTCGAGCGGCGGCATGCCACGGCCGTCGTCGTCGTCCAGCCACGGCTGGAAACACGATTCGTCGCCACAGCTGCACGGCTGCTGCGACCAAAAGTCAAAGTCCTCCTCGTCGAACTCGCAGTCGTCGTCCCGGATGACGATCACGTAGTCCGACTCGAAGAACACGTTCAGGCCTTCGTTGAACTGCACGTGCCGCTTGTGCTTGCCGGACTTGGCCGCCTTGGAGCCGCCACCGGCCGCCGTGCGTTTCAGCGCCGATTTCTTTGGTCTCGGCTCGGCCGCGCCGTTGCATGGCTGCTGTTGCTGTTCGTCCGTACCGGACGGCGGCCGCGGAGGTTCGTCTTTCTTCTTCTTCTGTTTCATGACTCACTATACTACAGCAGGCGGCGGTCGTCAGTCGGCCATCGACGTCACGTCGTCCATGACGATGGCGAATTCGTCGAACCGATCAACAGTCGCAGCAGCAGCCTCCGTCGTCGTCGTCGTCGTCGCCACCACCACCCCCACCGCCCCCGGAGCCGCCGTCGCCGTCGCCGTCGTTGTCGGCTTCGCTACCGTCGTCCCGCCAGCACACCGAACGTCTCGTCGGCGACGGTACACCGCGGAAAGTCTGCGTCGGCGGTCACAGCGAAATCGGCATCGGGCAGTCCGCACATGCAACGCACAAACGCGGACGCGCGACGACAGCGAAATCAACCCAAATAATCGGCACTCGTATATCGATCCGCGGCGGCGGCAACAATAATAATATAATATGTTGCGACGGCGAAGTGATAATAACGACAGTCGGTCACAGTTTATGTTTATGATAATGTAACACAACGTCCGACGTGTGTGTGTGTATGTTTGTGTGCAAGTGAGTTGTTGTGTGTGCAAGTGAGTTATTGTGTGTGCAAGTGAGTGTTTGCGTGTGTGCAACTGAGTATTTGTGTGAGTTTTTTAGGGCTCGGGATCATTGCGAACGTGAATGAGCGGCGGACTGCGTTTCGTCGGGAAACGACGCGGCGGCAAATCAGATGGCGTACAGGTCGATAATGCCGAGCACTCTCGTTACGGGCGCCGCGACGCCGCCCCCGTCTCGGCCGCCACCCACCCTTATACGCGGGATCGCGCGCGCGTGTAAGGCATCAGGGCAGCAAGGCAGCAGCAGCAGCAACCCTCCGCGCCACCTGCCGATCATCTACGAGCGTTAGCGTCATTACAGTAATATATTATTGTGCGCGAGTGCTAAACACCGATGAGGAGGCGGCTGTCCCGCGTCGACGCGCCACCCGTTCGCCGTATGTTTATGTATAATAACAACATATGACATTACGAATCACCATAATATTATTATCATTATTATTATTTTGACCTCCGTCGATGATAATAACAATAATATACAATTGTGTGATTGTCATGTACCCATACCTACCGCGAGTTTCTTGATTGTGTCGGGTCCGCGCAGAGACGACGACGGAATCAAAACATTACTTCCTACATGATTACACATCAACCTAACCTTACAGTGTTCGTGTTTTGTTCAAATCCTGTGTACCTACACGGCTACACCAGATCCAATAATTGAAAAGTTAAGTTTACGTTTGACATATAATATCATACAACCCCGACTGCAGAAGTGGGCCGCCGGACAGGCATTAAATGGGTCCTTAGTAACATATATAACTATATATTATTATTATACAACGTACTTAACATAAAATATGAGTATATCATATATTATTATATTGCAGTGCATTTCCGCTCCAGATCGTCACTTCGGGATTAAACGGAGTTACTGTCATCGGTCTGATTTATTAGGAGTTTTAAAGTTTTTTTTAATTTAAAACACAACAGATATTCTAATTATTGAGTGATGATATAACTATGACTATTATGATATACGCAATTTTAGCCTCTTGTACAAGTAGCATGTGGTGATGCCGTGTACCATTTACTTCGCACTAATACCTGTGTGGGCGTGTAATAAATTGTAGTAAGTATTTTACTCAATGTGTATATATAGGTGGTAAACACATTTGCGCACTTGTAAACATTTCAACTACTATATAATTATTTATAATTATACTATTTACATAAAAGTATAATTATTGTGTTAATGTGGTTGTGTTATATTTGTGTGTTTTGATTCGTAATTCTGTTGTTTCTTTGTACAAAGGTATGTTAACTGCTGTCTTGTAAACATTGAATTCAAGCTTTGAACTTTGACCACTATCATATTTATAAGTTACAACTTTTCAATAACACTGTATTCTGTCATACATATACAGCTTACATATTATATTTGTATAATTTTGCAACATTTACCTAACAAACAAATAATTGGATAAAAACTAACACTGTAAATAGAATATGAAGTTTAATAATTAGGTCGTATATATATCAGCGTTTTTTTGGCATAACTGGACTGGAAGTTCTCTAAGCCATTTGTCTCTAAATTTTTGGTGAGGTTTAGATCATTGAAAATGCTTTAGAATGTGAATAGATCACATTAATTTATTATATGAAATGTAGATGAAGACAGCCCGCACGCGGCTCACCCTATCCCTACGTGGATAAACCCCGATCAATGTCGTCGACTTGGCAATGCACAAGCAATAAATGTCATCACAGGAATTCGAAAAAATTTAACAAACATTTCTTACTTACTCGTGCATTTTATTTATATAAGGCACTGATGTATGAACCATGTTGTGCAGTTTTTAAGACAATTATTATTAATAAGACGTTGTTACAAATTAACAAAATTAATAGTCTGCAGTTCTAAAATATGATGAATTGATGACTAACCAGAATCATTTCATTTCATCTTAATGAATTGATAATAAATTGAGTGTATGGTTAAAATTGTCTATGACTTATAAAGGAAATTACATTTATATTTTAATTCTAAGAGCTAATAATAGGTACGAATCTCTATTACTTAACCTTGTTTCAAATTAGATTGAATAATGTTTATTTTATTTTAAATATTTCCAAACATAATTTATGTTATATAGATCTTTAAGTCACTTAGAATTTAGATATAGCCAGTTGTCGGTAGATACTATCATTACTACTTTAGATATTTTATAAACGTGATCACAAATAAAATATTTGGAAAAACGTTTATAAGACAATAATGTTATAAAAATATAACAAGTTAATATAAAGTTATCATAAATAAACTATTTATAATACTGCGAAAGTCCCAATGATGGCACTAATGTCCCCTGTATCCTTGGTTTCTTTCAATAAATGAAAAAAGTGGAAATAGGTAACCAGCACGGTATAATTCTATTTACATTAGGTGTCGAGTATACTTGTCTTCATCATTGTGTAAGGCACTGTAATGTATTTGTTTAATTTGAATTCAATGATAAATCATTGAATACGAAAAACGATTCTGAGTTAAGACTGCAGCCTATCAGCCTATATTACAAGTACATATATTTAATTACCTTTATACTTATATTTGATTTTGTAGTCAGTTATTTTACTAGAAGTTAAACGTATTTTTTACTTTCAATCCCCTAATAGTACCAACTAGATACACTTTTCTACCAAAAATGATATATTGAAGTTGAAAACCTAAGCATTTTTAATGCTCTGGAAGGTGATGACTGACACAAAAATATAAAAAAAACCACAATTGCAAAATAAATACAGCCATTGCTCCGCTCAGAATCTAAAGTAGAATTTTAACAAAATTTATATTTTTGACAGAATTAGAAAATTAAGTTATAGATCACGATCAAAATGTATAATTGTTGAACAGTGTAGTAACAAAATGTATGCAATTTTAATATAAATACCAATTTAATATTTTTCCTTATTAAAAAAAAAAATGTATATAATAATATATGCCTAGCAATAAATCAATATAAATGCATAATATATAATATAGCATTAATTTTAGTAACAATTATAACACACTCAATACTGCTGTTAGCGGATGTGTTTTGAATTATATTTTAATAGCATGTAAATATATTTCCAAAATATTTTAATATTAATCTAATATCGAATAAATTAATATAAATAATATAATAAATCAAAAAGGAAAATTTAACGTATATTTATGTGTAACTAATAATAATATTTCATTTTTGGTGGAATGTATACATGGTACCTATAATAATTTTTCAACAAGGAAAAACTTGTTTTATTTTCCATGAATAGTACATAAAATTATATATTCATTTGTTTTTATTACTTATTAATTATTACAGTACTTTTAATAATTATAGGAACAAATTTTATTAGAATTAATTTTATTATTCTCTACGGGTAAAAAGTTCAAATAATTATGCGGTTCATTATTAATTTGATTACTATAGTTAAATTATATTGCAAAAACTATCAATTTTTAACAAGTGATTGGAGAAAGAATCCGGTTGAAGGTCAATAAATTAAGCTATATACTTACTACACAATATATATAATTATTATACACTATGAACCATTTATAGTTAAAGATAAGCTACTACATTTTTTTTTTCAAGAAAGTAAATGGATAATGTAGAAATAAATAATAATCAAACATAATGTTATTAAATAACAACATATTATATTATAACATACAGGGAGCTGAAAGTGGTAAGAGCATAATAATGATGTTAACGCTATTAAGTATCCCAACACTTTAAATTAGTAAACTTTCGTCAAAGTGTAGAACACCCAATACTTTTTACGTACCTACACGCTTTATGTCTATCCCTAAGGTTATAACTCATTTCGTGGGGTAGGGTCCAATTTATTTGAATTTTTAATGCTAAACACTCATCATTTTTACGTTCAAAATATAAAAACTTTTTATTCTCGTATAAAACTTTTTATACTTTAACTAAAATATTAAATTATTTTTAATACAATAATCAATAAGCAGTTTTCACTGCTAAAAATGATCTACTTTTAAAAGAAATTGAGGGAGGGGTCTGGACCCTAAGACTCCTCCACCTGCAGTTACGGCCTTGCCTATACGTAATGTTATTAGAAATTAAATTAAAACTGTAACAAACTAAATTACATATTTTAAAATCGTATGTAAATCGTAATTCAAAGTCACATGTCGAATGTAAAGTTTATTTTTTATCATCCATCGATGACTGCCATCAAATTATTAGCTCTTTGACATGATATTTTATATCCAAGTTATTTTTTATTTCAGTTAAAATATTAAATTTTCTGTATTGAAACTATGAAAGCTTAAAAAGGGCGTTTTAGGTTTCTAAACTCATGTTTAGAACACCTTATATTCACGTTGTGTCCGTCAGTCCGCTATAGTTACCAGTACGGAAGTACATTGTACATAAGTTACGATTATTGATATTAGGATAGGTTATACGAAAGTAACAAATCAATCGGATTGCTATTTATTATTTATTATTGAAAAAAGTTTTAACTTTGATTTATATAATACTTTAATATAATTTAATACATAGAAAATGCTAATATAAATATAATAGGAAAATGTCATGTATTAACGGGAATTTTTTTTCTGAGTTACATTAAAAAAACAAAATCAATTTTGTCAAAAATTTCGGGTTTTGAGTAAAAATTCCAATTTTTCCTTAATTTTTTTTTGTTTTTCGCGACGCTTTTGAATTTTGAATTTTGACTTCTTAAAAGTACTAATTTGATTCACTTTTCTACCAGAAAAGATACTGAAGTTGAAAATGGAAGCATCATTTCGACTAGTTATCATCGTGTATAGACACACAACAAAAAAACACACATCATTGTAATATCAATACATTCATCGCTCCGTTCAGAACCTAAAAATCAAATATCAGCATTTAAAAATATGGTTATGAAATCTATTATGTTACATATAATAGGTACCTAATATTGTTCATATCAATATTAAAATAACAGATGTAATGTAAATAAATTAGTTGTACAGAATTGTAGGTACGTGCATATAAAACTATATAATCGCCGTGTTATTGAAATATAGGGCTAATCGTTAATGACCTTTGTATATTTTGAAGTCATGCTTTAAATTTAAATAAAAGGATTACCAACTGCATTTGAAACAAAATTATTGACAGACTGCTAGATTTTATGTAAAATGTAAATATATTATTTTACGTATTTTAAATGTGTGAGGATATATTATAAATTATAATATTAAAATACCCACAGCTCTGTTTTATAAGTTATAAAAGTTATTTTTATAGATTTTTATACTCTAGACCCTAAATGAAACTAAAGTAGGAGTTATTATGAATCATCATACAAATATTAAATTAACATTTTTCATCATATTAAACAGCTTTAAAAATAATAAGCATGTGTACGAATATTGCTCTACAAATATTTTAATAGGTACCATAATAATTATACGCATAGGATTTGTTTGGGTTTTTTTCTCAAATAGAGCTACGGCTACCTTAACCTTCAATGATTTCTATTTATTCAACATTTTTTATTTATATGACTGTTAAAATTTACCGAAAAAATAAAATATATAATCATGTATATTTAAAACACTGTAACTTAAATATTATTATTCATATGAATAAAATAAGGTTATTGATTTAAGAAAGTACCTACTTTCACGATTGTGATATTTTTTTTTTCAAATACTATATAGGCACTTATGTAAATAAAAATGTGATTCCGGTTTAAATGAGAAACAAACAGAAACAAAAAGTTTATATTTTGAATTAAAATATAGGTGCTGTCGGTGAACTTAGTTTTACAGACCTCGAAATGTGTACAAAAAACTGCGTTAGGTAACTATATTATATAATATGAATACTACACACTATATTATACAATATTTTAAACACGGTACACTGCTAACAATATATCTCAACACCAGAAAAATACCAAATATTATTTATTATATGGGTTTTATCAGTGATATTAAAATGCATGTGTACTGTGTAGGTATAATTCTTTTAATTGCATTAATACATATATGTAGTGCGTGAACGACTGTTACGCGCATTGCATTATTTATGCATTGTGTATTTTTATGTAAATAATAAGGTCCTATTACGTCATAATATCAGCGATCAGCCATGCTTGTGCCATCCCGTGACGCCCGTATGGCAGTATGACACGACGATCAGATATAATAGGGGTGCCGTTTTCGAGATGAGAAGGTGTGCATTTGTACTCCGTAGATGATGATCTTTATATTTTACAGGTTTGTTATTGAAATTGATCAAACACTTTTTGAACACGAAAAATATTACAATTCTGATTGGGTTAGTCATTTTTAAATTTATATTATTTATTTATTTATTTATTTATTTATGTATAATAAACGGGTAATAAGACCCTTTAGCAATTTGAATAATTATAAGTACAGTTCAGCTTATCTTATACAGAATTTGGATATAATAGAAGTAAAATTACTTAGTACCAATAGTATTAGTTAACAGCAAAATAAAGAATTAATAAATAGTACAGTAAAAATCATCAATTAACAATAAATGGTTACACAACAACAACAAAAAAAAATAAGAATAAAATAATAATAATAATAATAATAATCAAACAAGAGAATTTAAATTTAAAGCCAAATAAACATTCTGCCTGAATACAAAACGAGACATAGCAAAAAAATCAATATGATCCATTATACTGTTAGCCAAAGATAAAGCTTTGGGGAAAAACGAGGTGGAAGTATAATTATTTTTGGAAAGAGAAACATGAAAAAAATTAGATTTTCTTAATACATGAGTTTGCACATTAATACCAATTTGAGATAATAATTCCTTAGCTATAGGTAGATATATTTATTTAACATTATATACGTTATTAAATATCTTAAATCATTTTCTGAATTTCCTTTTGATTAATCGTTCTTAAACAACAAAAATATTAATAATATTTTACCACAAGAAAAATCCTATTTTAGCAATGAACTTGTCGCATACCTACGTATCTCGATAGCTGGTATATGTAGCTGGTATAATGGTTACCTACGTCATAGTCATAATATATTAAGAGCCAAGAGGATGCCACACCCGAGTGTGATGTCTCCGATCTTTGAACTTAATAAAACCGATGTCAGATCTCTAGCTGAATACTCCCGATAAGGGTCCTATCACTGGATAGCTTCCTTGTTCTTAATTTTCAGTTCTTTATTTACTATTTAATTTTTTTTTCTTGTGAACATTTTGCTCATTGTTTATTTTTTATGTATGGATTGTAAACGTTCTATTTTAATGACAAAACAATGTATTATACTTTTCCTTGAAAACCATGTCATGTGAATTTTTAATTTTATACTTTATTTTAACAATGAATAAATGATAATATCATGGTAAAAACAGTAAAATATATTTTTTTTATGTACTGATTACTGGAATTACATATTGAGAAAATAATATTAATACAATATTGAACATATCTATGATCTATATTTTGTAATAACTTTCATATTATTTTATAGCTATTACTAGTAAGGGCACTGGGCAGTAAAGCAATTACATACATATATTCACACAAATTAGAGTGTAAAAAGAAGTTTGAAAGAATGATATAATTAATTATTAACATTCATTATCATTAGAGACAGGAAATAAATAAACTATTAAAATAGATAAGTATGCGTATGTGGTAAGTATACTTAATAATCATTACATTATACAACTATTATAGATGGTTAAGAATGAAAAAATAAAATAATAAAATAAAATAATAATAAAAGTAATAATAGTGGTATTCTCTATTCAGTAAGCATTAAATTTGTTTAAAATATGCTAAAATGTACAAAATAAATGCATTTAAAAAAATATTATTCTTAAATGTAATTACCTATTTTCTTTTTAATGTTAATAAAACATTAATACAGATTGCATAAGACAACAATATTTACCATTAAATTTTCCAATTTATATAGTCTAAGATTGGATATATAGTATATTATAGTACGTTTTCATACTTATATAAATTGAGTTCATGACAATGTGATGTTTGTTAGAATTGGTGCATTATTTCAATCCTAATTTTCATATTACAATTAATGAATGGTTATTATTAATTATTATTATTCCAGACTTTTTATAGATATATTTTACTCACACGCGGCAATGACGCCTTCCATAGTTTCATTGCAGAATAAAATAAAACGTAGAAATTAATATTTTCTAAATAAGTAATTAACTAAACATTTACTCTTAGATACTGAAAAAAATAACTATATGCATATCAACTCAAGTCCTATTTTTAATGTAACAACCACGATTATGTACACTTGTACCTTTTGTCCTATGGATTTAGTCGTCGTGTAGCAAGTCTTGAAATGTTTTTCAGGACAAAACTATAGGTGTATTTATATATTAGGCGCTGTATTTTATCTATACCAGATCCTCATGACGTATCCATCATGGTCCATTTAAAAATGAACCGATTTCTCGCATTAAACCAATCGACCTTCACTTTAGTCCGCCGGCGCTTAATTACGATCAGTCGAATAAACCACTTTTGACTGGTACCATGCGTTATTCGCGTATGCGGATACGGCAAACATATATTTTAAAGGCAGCGAACGTCCCAGAAAAATATAGATACCTATTTGATTTAAGAACTTAAAATGGTTGAATAATGCAGATTACATTACGCTGCGTCACTTTAAATGTATATAACCTCGTGACTCGTAAAAGACATCGATGAATCTTCCGGCCATAATTCTAGTAAACGACGGTAAAACGAAGGATATTAATCATTATTACAAAGAAAAACTACACTAGGTACAATATCTGCATGAGGGTATATTTTAAGGCTCTGTTGAGCGCTGTTTGCAATGTTGAGAATAATTTTGCTCTGTTGAAAAATTATGTATTTTCGATCATCAAATTATATTTTTATATGTATACCTACCTAATTGTATCATTAATATTATGATTTCATTTTCAAACAATCATTTGACAATTATCAAAAAGTTAAAAAAAAATCATAAATACATGTTCAACATTCAGTGCCAATATTGAAAATGTTATGTACTAAAAGTCGGATTTTTATGATTTTACATATTTGTTTCTAGTGTATGCAGTTAAATGGGAGTTAGATATCTAAATATCTTTACAATTCATTAAACATAAAAATAAAAAATTCATGGGAAAAAATTTATTTTGCATAAACAAACATATTTTAGGGGTTAGAGAATATTCAATATATTAGAGAATATTTTATAAATATTTTTATTTTTGAAGATTTTATTTTGTAAATATTTTTCCAAATTAAATATTTAATAGTTAAATTCAAAACGACGTAATAAAATGACACCGGAACTTATGGAGCAATTTATATTAATTAATTGTTATTGTAAATAAAATAAAATACATTTAAATTGTTATTCTAAACCAAATTAATTAAAGACATTTAAACAGAATAACTGTAATAACTTTATTTTTTTTAACGAAATATGAAAAGAATTTTTTGTATTTTTAAGGACATAAAAAATCATATATCTGGTATTTTAAAAGAATATTAAGATAATATAAATCCAACCTCTATAGTTATGTCTAAATATATTTTACTATGCCTTTAATGTTTAAATATTTTATTATTTATAACTATTAGGTAAATAGGTTAGGTTAGATGCAAATATCAATTAAACTTAACATGTCTTATAAAAATCACTTTAAAAAGGTTTTTTTAGATATGTATGTATTTTGGAGTTTTTGAAAATTGCGTTGTAGACAAAAATTCTTAGAATACACCCTGAATTCTGTATTATATTTCAAATTAGAGCTACTGACTCTTGAATCACCTAATTAACATACTGTTTATTACCACTAATTAAATTTGGTTTGAAACATAAAGGAAATTTTAGAGATAATATTAATCATTATTATTACAATGTAGTTAGTTAATAGTTATTAATTAAAATTATTTATCTACTGTAAGTATATGAGTATTCACACATCTCACAATGGAAAATTAAACATCAACAAAATAATTACCTAATAAATGGCTGTATAACAATAATTCTTAAAAAACTTCTACAATATAATCTCATTTGCTACTCCAAATAATGTTCAATCAGTGGAAAAAATTACGATAACTCGTGATTAATTTTGCTGATTTAGACCATGGGCGAAGCAAGTTTTTTACCAATTGAATGTTTTTTTTTTATTTGTCTGCTATCATACCTGAAAGTTAATTTTTTGATTTTCTCGTTAATTTATAAACTTTTATCTATAAGTGTTCGGATAAACAATAAAAAAAATTGATGACTTTTTATTTTTAACCTAATCGGTTATTCGCCTCGTTTATTTCAGTGAATATAATTGATATGGCAATAAAAAAAATTAAAATAAGCTAATTGCAGTAATGAGTTATAAGTAGGGGTTGATGAGTAGATCCATTATATTTTGTCCGCAGTCCTAATTGTCTATCTACTCGTACTAAATAATATACCGATCATCTTAATATTAAAATATTATAAAATACAAATAATAATACAAGTCAATTTTTTCAAAATGTTGAATTGTCAGTATAAAAACTTTTTTTAAAAACGATGATGCCTAACTAATGAAGTGTAACAATTAATTTTGTTAGCTCCAAAATATTTTGATAAATTATGGTTTGATTAGTTAGCACTTTTTTTCACTTTTTTTTTTTAGCACATTCGTTTAGTGTAAAAACACTTATTTGTCTCGACATTGAGTTACTTAAGAGTAAACACTTTGTAATTGGCAAAATTGTTGAAGAATCGATGGCCTTTTTTTGCGGCACTCGTGTAATATTCTACATTGCCAACTACCAAAAAACTGTATGCGTGTATTTATCCACCAAAAACGGTGTATTCTACCTACTAATTAATTACGATTTATTTAACTAAAACTTACTAGTGCTGATAAACATCATTGTAAAGTATTTTAAAACGATATGTACCTATTGTTAATGTTGTTAAGGACATTTTACAGATAATATTAATCATTATTATTACAACGTAGTTAATTAAAAATTATAAATTAAAATTATTTATCTACTGTAGGTATTTGAGTATTCACACACTTCACAATGAAAATTTAAACCTAAACAAAATAATTACCTAATAAATGGCTGTATAACAATATTTTTTAAAAAACTACAACAATATATTCTCATTTGTCACTCTAAACAATGTTCAATCAGTGGAAAAATGTATTATGATAGGTAACTTGAGATTAATTTTGCTGATTTTGATCATGGGCGAAGCAAGTTCACATATTTTCCAATTTACGTCATTCACTCCCAGATAAAATAAATTATCGTTGTCTTAGTGGATATCTACAAGTTATCATAATGGGTAAATAGTATTGTATGGCCATTTAATAATGTTGTTTATCGTAACGACTCGAGTCGCAGATACTTTCTCATCGTAATAAAATGAAATAAAAATATAACTGTTATAAAATTATGACAGGTATTACCAGGTATATCATATTTTCAGGTAGGTAGCATAACTCACCAACGAAGTACCGGTAGGTAGCAATGTAGCATTCTACTCGAGTATCT
The DNA here is from genome assembly GCA_022818045.1 of Neotoxoptera formosana. Taxonomy (NCBI): domain Eukaryota; kingdom Metazoa; phylum Arthropoda; class Insecta; order Hemiptera; family Aphididae; genus Neotoxoptera; species Neotoxoptera formosana. The sequence goes on along the minus strand of CM040631.1, from coordinate 28,631,549 downwards.
TTTTTCCTAATAAAAAAAATATCTGGCGTACCTAATCGATGAAATCTTAGTATGCCTAGTATAAGCACGATAATATTTTGAAAATGTTGAAAATTGTCAACACTCTTTCATTCAGTACTGTAGGTTCCTCAGTCAAAAGAATAAAGTTTTATCTCAGGTCCACTGACCTGCCCTATGGGTATTGAGTGATGAAAGTTTAAACGACTTATACTTGGTAATTCATTAATACAGTAATACCTATCAGGTGAAGAAAGAGGATGCAAACAAAATGACTTAAATAATGCAGTGAATGTATCTGCTAAGATTAAATGTGGAATATATCAATTAAAATACCTATTTAAACTGTTTGATTAGAATAAATAGGTAAATTTAAAATTAATTTACTAACTTCATTATATAAACTAAGTTTTAAATTACCTAGTGAATCGTTTTTTAATCTTCTAAAAGTTTTCGGCAAGGACCAAAATAATACTTTTTTTTAATATTTCTGTACTTGTTTAGGTAATACCTCGCTAGTAAGAATTGGTAGGTAATCTGCAAAAATGTACTATAGATGCAAAATAAATTATAATAATTAGTATAGGTACCTATAATATAGGTGACGAGACTTTCGCGCTTGTCCAAGGAATAGGCGACGGACACAGGTCGAAAACATTTTTTACAAAAAACTGGTCTAGCCCAGAACACTGGTCGGAAATAGTATAATATTATAATCATATACGCTCATCGTCGTCATATGTTGCGGTGTGCCCTCGTTATCGTGACTACGGCGGCGGCGGCAGCGGCGGCGGCGATTGTAAGCCGGTCAACGGTTTTGTGGGTCAATCGGAGACGGGTCCTGCGCGTGGAATGCATCACGCCTCCTCTCTACAACCCGGTAACCGGTGCTCGCGAAAACCGGCTACCGCCAAGCGACGTCCGGACGGATCGGCGCGCTATCATTGTAGTATCGCGGACGCCGTCGCTATCACGTCGCCACATTCGCCACTTCCGCCGCCGGTCAGTGTCTCTTTGGTAGCCGCCTGCACGCGTACGATGAACCCTCCGCGATCGGTCGCGGGTTCGCCGGCGTCGGTTCTCGGGTTGGCGCTCGTGCTGGCCGTTACCGTTACCGTTGCCGTTGCCGCCGATGCAGCCGGGCCCGACGCGGCCGCGCTGCAGACGACGGAGGCCGAAGCCGGGCCGGCCGAAGGTCGCGGACACTTCAAGAAGATGGGGTTGAACCCGTACATGCTGATACCGCAGCTGATCGCGCTGGGCTTCGCGCCGATCGTTCTGGCCAACCTCAAGATGATGGTCATGTCGGCGCTGATGATCAACAACATGGCCCTGAACGCAGCCATTTTCATGACCGTCCGGAACATGGTGTTCGGGCCACGGCCCAAGGTCAAGTACGTCAACCACGGTTATCACGACCACCTGCAGGACCACCACCACCATCATCATCATAACCATCGCCAAGAATACGGCGGCGATCATCCGCACCAACACGACCACCACGACCAACACGACCATCACGACGACGGCGACGGTGGCCACGGTCAACCCGCCGTACAGAGCGAGCAACAGCCGCTGCAGCAGCACCACGCGACGTCGAGAGGCACGCCAACCTTCACTGCAGACAGCCGCCGCAGGAGGACGGATACGGCCATCGCTGCTGATTCGTTGCGCCGACGACCGACGCCACCGCCAACGCAGCACAGAGTTTAAAAAAACCCGTATTATTTATTGTTTATATAATATTTATATAATTTTTTTAATGCGACTTTTAATAATTTATACTATTGTATAAGTATCGACTAGTCCATTTAATTAATTAATTTATGTATTTATTTATTTATTTATTCGCATTTTATTCGTACGGTCGAATCAAAGCCCAAAAGCAACCTCGGTGTCATATATTATACAAATAATGTAATAATATGTAAGTGCACATATTATACCGGAATGCATTAAAAATCACTAAATATTTAATATAATGAATCGATAACCAACTATAATAGGTATATATTATATTATGGTCCATTAAACATGATTTAGTAGCCCACGATTGGTACATTAAACTTTGGTGAACCATTAAGTTAATCTTTTTTTTATCCAACTCGGCAATAGTTTAATATCCACGTATGCCAAAGTACCTAGAGAGTGTTCCACGAAGGTTCATTTGTAAGAAATGCTGAATGGACGTGTTTACAGTTCACATTACCTTGCGGTCGCTTCGTACGAGACATCTTCGTGGGACACCATGCAACCTGTATATGCACGTTAAGATTTTATAGGTAAGGAGCGTGCTTATTGTATATTAATACATATCGTACACTGTTCGTCATCGTGCGGATGCACCTACTCCGTGTTTTGAGCTTAACGAGAAAAGTACCGAATGTCGCAATATTATCAAAATCAAGTTAATACCCACCCGATTTTTGTAGAAAAAAAATCATAATTTTTTTCGAGATAAAGAATCATAGAGGAAATCTGTTTTCTTAAAATTACTTCGAACGGAACTTTTCTTGTATAGGTACTTGAAATAAGTATTAATGTATAGACTACATATATGGGAGAGAATAATGAGAATGTTTGCCCAAAAGTAGGTTTACACTTATTTAATTCTTGTATAAGCCTATAAATAAATATAATATTTTAAATGCATTGTGTACGATTAGCATCTACCGTTTTAAACAAAAATATGGTTGCTTATTAGTGTCAACAACATACCGTAAACTGCGTAAACGGTTAATAATTTATTATCTATAGGTATGTGTATGTATACTTATTAAATATAATAATTATAGATATAATATGTTATTGACTTATATGTCGTGTATGTATATAGGTAATTGCATAATCTATATGTATGTTACAGTTATAAATAAATTAAATTATAATAAGATATTTTTTAAACGTTGTTTGTATTTTGTTACGAGACACGTGAACACCAATAATCAATGTCAATACTAATATATATTATGGTTATACGGTCTTCACTGTGTATCTTAGTCTCCCCAATTTTGAAATATTTTAGTAGGCCGTGGTTGTGGAGAGTTTATTTTGTGTATTATACAAATTTTAACTTTTGAATCTGTTTCTTTTGTCCAGACTTAACCTCTGAACGTTGGTAAGAAGAAATCGACAAACAAGACCAAACTCTTATATTGAAAAAGAAGTTTAACTGAAAGCTGATATATCGAGCGATAAATTATACACATTAATGAGCCAGGGGGGCTCTAAATTACAATGACCCCAATAAGCCCACCCTTAGGCATACCTATATACGGGCTATAGGATAAGTTTACAAATTGTAATTAGTTGTGTATATATTAATCGCACTATAAGCAAAGTACTACGAAACAATTTTTTTGTTTGAATGTAAATTATAATAATTCTTGTGTCATTCATCGTCATTTTTACCATTAGGCCTCAGGTAATTGAGAAGGCCACTGAAATATCAAGAGGATGATTTCAAAATTAAAATTGAAAAAACTGAGTTTTGAGCTTGGGTCGCACTAAAATATAGTCGAGAAATGACGGAAAACTGGTGTGGTTGCTTATAGATAGGTATGTATTTCAACGTTTTTCGCATTTTTTTCTATTCTCGTTTCACTCGGAATCACAAACGAGCAGAACGTTTCGAACAACGTATAAAATAAACATAAAGATACACGCGCGTATAGGTCATGATGGCCCGTTGTGCCTGGTGATTACACACCACGCGAAATGGCACTCTAAACATATCGTATTATATTATACGTAGGTATTATTACGGAGAAAGTGAGTTTACGCATTTCCCAAGTTTCACTGGAACGCATAGCGCGTATTATGACGGAGAAATATATATACATACTACCACACGACCGCGGGATAAAATGATATGCACGAAGACAATTAACAACGCATCCTAAATGAAAAGAAAAAAACCTGTTGGGCGTATAAATCGAAGCGAGTCAATCTATCTATACAATATAATAATATAATATTTTGTATAGGTACAACGATTATAAGAGGTAGGAAACGGTTAGTCACGTGCGCTTTTCTGTTTTTAAATGGTCTTCAAAAATATGTTTATCACAGCAAGTCCCGATTTAATACACGTCCGTTCCTATACAGCCAACGAGAATATCGTATTACATTTTATTATATACATATATATATCGTTCAGTATTTAGATATATAAAGACATAGGGTGACTATATAGAGCATTCACGGTAGATCCAACTGTTTAATAGTATGTACCTGTACGGCTATATTATATAGATATTCTTAAACTGTATCATATATTCGTGTGTAACATATATTATGCTTACCTACTTACAAAGAATATAAATAATATTGCATTATTGCCTACGCGGCTAGTGGCTACTCATTCTTTCAAATTTAGACAACCCGCGGCAATGATGTCCAAAAACTTTGTGTTTGTACATAGGTACGCCTTTTTTACGTATACCTAGGTACTATGTAACAATGGTAAAAACCTTATAATATGTAGGTGGTACTTATCATATTTTTTAATGGTTTGATATCTACTAAGTACCATCTGAAAATAATTTAAAATAATTATAGAATATTTGTTTACGTCTATGAAAATTTTAATAGGTATTTACACTTTACGGTTTATATCCGGCTGTATATACATTATATGGTATAAGTATCCGTGTATCATCAATCATAAATTTAAATAATTCCTATCCGACAAAAAAAAACTGTCACTCAGACTATATTGTACGTTCTTGCATGGGCCACACTTAGATACTTTAATTGCTTACAAACTCGTTTTAGTATGCTGTGATTCTATGTACAATATCTATCAATTAAGAGACCACCGAAACGATTTCGCGTAATCAGTTTTTATGTGTAGGTTCCTTTTTTGTTTTAACGTCCTCACTCCTCGTAATATAATATAGTCTGTATTAGGTATATTATAAATTACAAATAATAAACCAAACGAGCTGTACGTTTTGTTCCCGCTCAAACAGACCATGCTAATATTCAAGATTACAATAAATTATTAAAGATAGGTTGTAGGCATACGCGTGGAGTAAATATAAATCTCATAATATAAATAACGCACTACAATCCTAAATTCTTAAGTCTTGCGTTAAACGATTCACCACACACCAACACTGCGTATGATGGGTAATTAGAAAGGTATTGGTAAAGTACTTGTATGGGAGCCAACAAACCAGAGTTTGAATTGTGGGGTGACCGCAGAAATCTGAGTAATAAGTATACGCGACCATTGGCCATATCTAGTTCACAAATTGATTGTAAATAAACTAACATATACCAGTCTCGTTTTTACTCTTTTCTGATTCGACAGCTGCGTATATAAAACAAGCAGCACCTAATAATCCAAATAATCCTATATTATGCTGTCCATACTTCATATCTACCTACTTATTCAATGGTGGATTAGCAAATGTTTTTTTTTTTTTTTATCGATAATTAATAATAAAAGCCACACAATAGGCTAGGTGAACAGGAGGGGGATCTGATCCTGGAAGTGCTTTTTATATCGACATAATGAAATCGTTTGTGTTTATAATATGTATATAATGTTAGATTCTTAGCTGAGTGGTGAATGTTTGGCTGTGTATCTAGGAGTAGAGTGGGTCACTATAATGGATATGTTAATTTTGAATTCAATGATATCAAATCATTGTATACGAAAAATGATTCTGAGCGAAGACGGTCGGCCAGCCTACATTACTAAGGTTACGGTTAAACTATATTCGATTTCGGACAAACTATATTCGGCCGGAATCGTCCAAATTTTCGGATTAAAATTCGGCCGGATTATCACGGTCCCATTTATTCCGAATGGATCCAGATAATGTATAATTTTATAAAATATATTTTAGACTTAGTTGTGGTTTAAAGTTTTGTCAAGATGGATGTTAGTAACCACATTTACTTGTTAGAAACAAGCCTAATTTTAAAATACTTTCTGTAGATGAAAAAAGTGTTTGGATCAATACAATTTATGAAGATAAGGAAACATTTGGTGAATTCCATACTAATTTCCTTTAACTCTAAAAACAAGCAGTACAATTTTATGAATGTATGAGAATGGAGAATGACACTTGAAAAAATTCGTTTAAAAAAATATTCGAACTTCCGATTTCGTATTACACATTTACACCTGAAGAAAGACTAGTAGCTACATTAAGGTAAGTAGAACATAATGTTATACATTTTATTTAAAAAATACATAAATAAATTAAGTTCTTAAAAAATATATTACTTTTGCAAAAAAAGCATATAGGTACCCTCGAAAACAAAAAATCATATATAAATTAAAAATATACATTACTACTTATTATATAAAAAAAAATGTACGAAATGAGCTTGCCTAAATTCGAAAACGTAAAATTATATTCTAACACTATTCAAAAAACATAGCGTATTTGAATAATTACTTTTTTTTGTGTAATTGATTTTTAGTTTTTTTCACACTTTATAATTACTATTGTTATGTACCTATATTTTATTTTAAACATCTACGTTATATATAGGCTTATAGCTTAAAATAAGATGGCTATACTATAATTATACTGTTATTTTAATATTTATTGTTAATAGACACTCAGTGTCGCCCTGGCTATGGCTCCGTTTTTTGTTTTATTTTAGGGTCTTGTCAATTTTTTATTTGTGTGGCGGCGTGATTTTGCTGTCTTTATAGGCTTATAGAGAGTATGGACTCTCCAAAGTATTTATCGAAATATTTAACCATACGTAAATTTTTTATATGATATTGTTTATTTTCTAAAAATAAAGAAGAATTAGAAATTAGTCAAGGTGACTATCAATAGAAAGAATCCAAATCCTTTTATAAACATCAAAACTTGTATTTTTTATTATATTGTATAATTGAACACTGTTTGCAAAGATGATAGATTTATTATATTTGGCTCTAGGGCCCCTAAGTGTCTAGTTGCGCCACTGGCACTAGTGCAGACATTGTGCAGTGTTTTTTAAATTATTATTATTATTATTATTTTAATCATAAAATCATTTAAATCAGTATTAATATTTAATACGTTTAATTGATATTATATGTACTATACTACTATGTAGGTGTATGTAATATAAGAATATGTTAAAATGAAATATTTCTTACGTACATTACACCTCCCCCCCCCCGTTGACCCTTTAAAAAAAACATGTCACTAATTAGCATTTAGCTATTAGCATGAATTTGATGACTATTTTTAGAATTTTTAGAAAACGACCCTTTTTTACGAGTTATTTATATAAAACCATGAGGGGGGCTGGTGTAAAGTTACCCCAGCCCCCCCCCACCTAAGTGAAATAATCATTTTTTTTTACCATCGTTTTCCCACATCAGACGAACCGATTGAGAGTGGCCGACGCTCAAGAAATCTGGTCGGACCGGCCCCGGACGTACCTGGTCCGGTCGTCGAGCGGCTTGATGTAGATGCTGTTGTCGCGGTCGTCGCGTACAAAATATTTTAATAGTTTTAGTTTGATAATTAATTTTTTTTTCGAATATACCTCAGTATTCGCGGTAAAGCACGATTCCGTACGTTTTACCTTTTTGGGAACACGATTCCGTACGATTTTCATCAAACAATAGATTGTCAAAAAGACCCCAAAAACAACACGATTACGTACGATTGTCTGTGCAATGTTGCCATTTAATATTTATTGTCAAATTGTTTAAAATATAAAAAAAATATAAAAAAATGTAAAATTGTAAAAATGTAAAAAAATAATTATAATTTAATATCTTGGTAACAAATACTTGACAAATATTTTATTATATTTGTATGAATCAAATATTTGTCATATTCGTTAATTGTGTGGTCTAACCGTTGTTTGTCAGCTAAGGCCATTTTATTGAACGCCCTTTAGATGCGGATCTTATTTTTGTGCAGGTCTCTTCTTGTGTTTCCTTCAGAATTCGGTAAGTTCACGCAGTACGCAGGGCGTCGGCTCCGGCATACTGTACTTGGAGGACCGGCTGGCAAAATATAATCGTCTGTTTGGCTTTTGACCCTTACTCAAAGTTAAGACAGTTAAGTATACGTGAAACGTACGTAAAACACTATACCTAAGTCAAATAGTCAAATAAATACGTAACCTTGTGGAAATCTGGCAACATTGCACTAAACTCTTGAGTACAAAACGTACGGAATCGTGTGTCTTAAAATGTGCACGATTCCGTACGCTGATAAGGACCGTACGGAATCGTGTTCTACCTAGTATTCGAAAATACTGGAAAACTCGCTCTGATATATAGCCGTATAGGTAGTCGATTTAGAGACACAGTGAGTGCACCTGGTCATTTTGTAGGTCACCATTTTGAACATTTTAAATGTTTTATATTGATGATAAACGTTTTTTGCTTCTTAGGTATAATTAATTTGACAGTGGACGCCTGTGTTACTCTTGTAGTCTTGTCTTGTACTTAAGTGGTCGTTTTCAGTATAATTTCGAAATAACCGTAATTAAATTGAGGACTGATGTCGACTACTCAAATGTAGTTTTTGCCGTTTTTATAAAATATACGGTTTTAATTGTTAAGTTGGCGTTGTAATTTACGACTTACGTTTGCTATTGCCTATTAGTATTATAAAAAAATCTAATTTGAGTACCAATTTAGGAACATTTTGAACATATTTTGAAATTGTTCTATATCAAAGTTATTTACTCAAATTCTTTTTGTAATTTTTTGTTTGTGTATAGCGGTAGCACTTAAGAAGATCAACTAACACTTGTACCATAATATTAAATAATGACATAAAATTTCAAATAAATTTATACTACAGGAATAAAAGTAACAATAGATTGTATACTATTTGTATATTAGAATAAGATGACTTTAACATTTGATTTAGCTTTCTCACCTATTGGTTACCACAACAAATAACTTCCAGTCTTTCCGGGGGGACTAATAGTTTAAATAAAACCAATCGCTTATTAAGGTGCGTTTAGGTACATTATAATTCAATTGCAAACGAATCGTACCGAACGCAGTAGTGTAAACAGTTTTCCGAACGAATCCTTCACGCTCCGAGAGGCTCTCTCGGATGGTGGTACGCTCAAAGAAAATGCTCGTTAAGTTCGAACGAGATTCGGTCATTCGACTGTTATTTCTGAATCGGTCGTGTAATTACCACGCACACTGCTGTTTTTCAATTTGAATAATTATTATTAATTTGTTAGTTGTAATAATACTTTTTAATAAATAAATAATGGATTTAACGGATGAACAGTGTCTATTTCTCATTGTTGAAATGTATAAAGCACGATTTAAGTATATCTTAAATCGTGGTATAAAGCCAGATGTGGTATCTCGTGATAAGGCTGGAAGAAGTGGTCTCGTGATAAGGCCCAGAAATTTGAACGGTTTGGCGGGTCGTTTACGATGGCGGGAATGTGTTTTTGAAAGCAGAGCTTTAGCATCTAGCTATCCGCCATCATACCATATATATATATACAGTATGTCCCAGAAGTCCCGTATCACCCATAGTATCTCCGTGGAAAATCAATATATTTAAACGCGGTTTTTTTTACAGTAATAAGTATAGAAATTCCAATTGAATGGCATAAATTTCAATTTTTTTTTTTCAAAAATTCAAAAATTTTCAAAAAATATTTTTGATACAGTTAAGTTTTTTAAATTTTCGAGATAGCCATTTTCTTGACCATATTCTTTAAAGCAGTTCAACAAAAAAATTATTAAAATTGAGCAAAAATCGACCAAGTTAAAGCAAATTAAGTTTTTGGTTTTCTAAGAATAATAGTTATGTTAGCACAACACGAATTGTATGCTCTAATCAATATCGATTAGAAAAATTATGTTTTTTTATGATAATCTGTAAATATCTAATTATTATTGGAGCTTTCAGTTAAGTTTAAAACATTTCAATTTTTGATAATCTTTATTTTGTTTGTAAAAATAAGATTGGCAAGATTACGAAATAGGACGATAACTGTGGTTTAAAATTATCTTAAAGTTATTATTCATGTGATTTAAAATAATAATATGCACATCGCAATTTTGATAATTATAATTAAAATTATTCACTTGTGTTCTGCCTTTATAGCTATTAGTGTCGTATTGTCGTCTTTAAGACTTTAACTATAACTTTTATGTTTCGTGCTTGTTTTGTTTACATTTAAAAAAAAGACTCATTCGTTCTCAGTACATGATTATATCGACATGGTAAAATGTTACTTCCGTAATAATGAAAGTATAATAGACAAGCTGCTTGTAGCTTTGGATTATTTGAATTGTAATTTTGATGTCAACTAAAAAATCCAATAACAATTAGATATTTACAGATTATCATAAAAAAACATAATTGTTCTAATCGGTATTGATTAGAGCATACAATTCGTGTTGTGCTAACATAACTATATATTATTCTTAGAAAACCAAAAACTTAATTTGCTCTAACTTGGTCGATTTTCGCTCAATTTTAATAATTTTTTTTTTTTGAACTGTTTTAAAAAATATGATCAAGAAAATGGCTAGGTATCTCGAAAATTTAAAAAACTTAATTGTATTGAAAAAAAATTTTTTTTACATTTTTGAATTTTTGAAAAAAAAAATTGAAATTTATGCCATTTAATTGGAATTTCTATACTTATTACTGTAAAAAACCCCACGTTTAAATATATTGATTTTCCTAGGGGATACTATGGGTGATACGGGACTTCTGGGACATACTGTATATATATATCGTATATGTATGTCGATAGAAAATGATTGCCCCCGTTGCATGTCCGTTTCTTTTTCTTTTATAATTATGCAAAAAAGTGTTAAGTGGAGGAATGTGTTGGAACTTGGAGTGTCTAGCAAGTCAGTCACGTCGAGTGAAACTCTTCCGCTACGTGGGCAATCCGACTGCGTCCGATCGCAGTCAGCAGGCCACATCACGTAGGTAATCCACCTGGGGTACGCAACCAGTCAATGAGCTACGATAAGTGAGAAATATTTTGAAATTTTGAATTGAATTGACTTGAGAAACTTGGTAGTAAATATAAAATGTAAAAATGTCGTGCTGCCGCGTTCAACTACGGGCAACTTAATCGTACTCAAGTAAGTATTAGTGAATTACCATAATATTAACTTTATATAATAAAAAAAATATTAATATACATTTATAATACACATTATTGTGTCCAGTGCATACCGGCATACCGCTGCACAACCCCACGACGTGTATGTATAAATAGTGATATGCAATAATTTTTAAAAAAAAATACAAACCTTACGCTTAAAGTTGTATACGCATGTACAGTATCGTCCGCCAAACAACTGAAATGAGAATTATAAATACTTCCACGATTACGTATAAGAAAATATTATTTAATATTATCTAATCGTGGGGTACAAAGTCGACCGGTATCTTCAGAAGGCGAGTTGCACGTCGCGGTCTCTTTCCGTCCGACTGTCGTATCCACTAACGATCTCTCTCGGACAAAGTTTTTATATTCGCATAATCGGTGATATATCCGGTTTTTCGGGTGGCATAGTGGGAGATAATATACACAAATTTTGCATACCGGTCGCTTGAAATTTTTTTTTTTGTGGTATCGACGACTTTGGCACTTTGCTCGAACTGTTTTCGCATTACTTTTGGACAACGCCGCCGCCGGTGTCTTACCTGGCCGCGTTCATTTCATTAGCAATGTAATAACTGATAAGTAAGTAAAGTTTTTTATTTTGCTTAGTAAATCTCAAGTCGAGGTAGGTACTGAAATACTGGTGGCATCGTGTTTCGAGAGGTATTTTTAAATTTTATTTTCAAACTTGTAAACAATATTTAAACCTCCCCCCCTCGGCCCCTCCCATAACATGTCGAAGACGTTTTCGTATAAAGCTATTTGTATCCCGACTTTACTCGACACGCGCGTATCTAAATATATTATGTAAATCACGCATCGCGTAACTTCGGCTGCACCTACACTGCGAAAGTATTTGATCCGATTGTCGTCCGACACCGTGTCTGAGGACATACGCAGTCAAGTAATATCCTACACGGAAAATGAGTTTCGGACGACTGCGATGACTACCTCGCTCATTTTATGCTGTGGAGCCGGAGGCCTGTTGTCAATATTTTATTACAGTCAATCGTTTGTTCGAGTGCTAATTAAAAATGAGTGACTCCGGGGACGATATTGCCCTTTGGTTTCTTACAAAATAATTTGATTTTCCACGGACTGTCGTTACAGTCGGCGCATGTACGTGCTGTTTAATGTTTATTACGTAACACCGTAGGTGACTTGTGATTGTGACTTGATGATTTGTTTCCATTGTTTCCGATCGGCAATCCGACGTCGTACGCGGTGTGTCGGTATCGTACGACGACAATCGGATCGAATGCATTCGCAGACCACACTGATCTGTAGGTGCATCCGAACAAATACGTTAATAACTTATATATTTTAAAGTATTTGATATTTTGATCCGAATCGGCATTAGCGAAAAACAGTAAATTGTTTTTTTCTGAAAGTTTGTTGTACGACACATTTGTTTAGGTAGAATTATTTCGTTAAAATGAACAGTTGCCAATTTATTATCCGAAACCACCTCTTAGCGTGTTTATCAAGTGGTTTTTTTTACTCGACACGTGTATAGTATAGAATATAGATCTACGTATGTGAAATGTAATTGTCTTTGGTTGACGTTTAAATTAACATCGCAGAGGTAGGGTGTAATGTCCCCCCTCTAAATTAAAATATTCAGATTTCGTTGTTTTTCAATTAGAAGTAATAATTCTTTTGTTTTAGTTACGACTTACGAGCCCACCGGGTAGGAACCTGTTCATGGTGTTAAACGGCAGTAATTTACTGGTGTATAATACACCGGCAACATGATTGGCAAAATCAAAAGCACAAAAAAAAGTGGTAGAACAAACTTGATACGTAAGTAAATAGATATACCCATAATTAAGACTGAATTTAAAGTAAAATGCTTTACTTTGTTTTATTGTGAAACACATGTTTGTTGTTTATTTATAGCATAGAGACATAGAGTAATAGATTTATAGTGATTAGCTGGTGTAGGTGGCACCAAACTTGTTTGTAGTTTAAAGTCTTTTGAGCCGTTTTAAGAAAATTCTTACTAAGACTCGTCTAATATACCGTAGACCCGTAGTGTCTTCTTGAATTGTTTTTTTTCCGACTAAATCACTTGCAATAATTTTATATTCAAAGAGAATATTTATTATTGTATGTGTGTTGTGAGCTTCAGTAAAAAATTTTTTGTACTGCAATAAATTCATAGCCCTACTAATTTGTATATATATATATATATGTATTAAAAAGAAATCCTAAAGTGTACTTATATGTTTGCAGGATGTTATAAATGTAGGACGGCCGACGGGCCACTCGGCTCGCCATTGTCACGGAGAGTGATAGAGTCGTCTTACATGCCGCGTGTCTGTATTTTTAGTCTCCAACCCCCCTGGTATGCTGTGGCAACAGCCACCACAGGTCGAGCAGCAACAGCTGCAGTTGCAGCAGTAACTGCTGCCACCGGTGGCCGCCGAAGACCCTGTCTTGGCCTATCTAACAGTGGGTGTCGACACAGACATAAGTAATACACACATCAAGAATGTTCATAAGTTTTCAACATCTTCGCCGTCTCTGCAGTTACCGTATTCTACTTTAACACCTTCTCTAACTTATCATTATACGTTTTCAACTGACTACCACATTCACCATCTCCTCATTCTATGTCCTCTGTTCTAACTCAGTCACCATAGTCACAGTACATTCCCAACAACGTTACTGATAATTTTTAATTAACATTAAAATATTATTAACATGTAGGTATATAATAACAATAATTATAAAGAATAAAATAATTTGGTTAAATTTCTAAATGTTTATGATAATACTAAATTAAAATGTAATTCCTACAAATTATTTAACTGAGTAATTTTGTTAAGGTATAAAAATATTTTTATATTGAACTTTTAATCTGAAATAAGTAATATGTCGATATTAATTCAGTGTGATAAATTAGAATTATACAATAGGTATATACTATTTACTCTACACATATTATGCTGTATTGACGTATTGTTAGAAATATGAAATAGAGGAACTTGGAAGATAATATTATATTGCATGTGTATGGTATTTATTATTGGAAGTTGTATTTTTTATTGGTAAGATACAGCTCTCAAATCTTGATTTGTTTATTTATGATTATAAATAATCTGACTATCTGAATATATGTATTTTGTATTGTCTAAAGAAAATTTAAAATATAAATTGGACCTAAATGCACTTTAGACAAAATAAATTGGAGCTAAATTACTTGGACAAAGTTTATTAGAAATATTGAGATTTCGACTAAATTGTTTGGATGCAACTGATTTTGCATTTGGCCTTACATCCTGAAACCCAAACAGATATCTTATTTGCTAAAAAAAATTTCTCATGATTTATGTTATAAAACTCTATTATAATTATAATATATTTATGCATCTACATAAAGCAATTATATATAGCATAATATAATATTCTTGTCTCAAAGTATCCCAATTGGGTTGTTTCTTACATTTTTAACAGTCACATTTAAAGTATAAAAAAGCATACATATTGCATAAGTCAAATAAACAACAATGATTATTTATAAGAACCCTATCACAGAAATTCATATTATACATTTTTTAGTGGCATACAATGTGGGGAGGGAGGAGGGGATAAATGGATCCTGTAGTGTCAGTTTTTTTTGATAAGTTAAGGTCAACCAATTTTTAGATTTAAAACCTCTCCCAAAATTTAGATCATAGTACGCCACTATAATATTATTGATATTAGTTAAAAATGATGATATAATATACAAATAAATAAATCACTTAAATTAAGAAAAACTTAACTTTAAGTAAGCACCTTTTTTTTTTACTCTGTTAGGTAATGTCAAAATTAATATAACCAATAATAGTAAGTCCTACAAACGTGAAAGCACAATCTTTTTTGTTTTGTTACAATTTAAATTTAACAATAAATAAATAAAACAAGCATAAAAATAGTGAACTAAATTAAATTAGTGAGTTTTGTAAAATTATACTATTTTCAAGATGTCGCTGTATGGACTTTTTTTCAACTAATTCCAAAGCATTTAAATCCGGTCTTAGAGTACACAACCATGATATGAATTCATCACAACTTGATTTACAAGAAAAATGCACAACCCAATCGTTGCAGCTTTCCTCTAATATTGCATCGTAACAAGACCACTCCTTGTTCATGAAATAAATTATAATTATTTTAAGTTTTAAAAATTATTAATTTTGAACGAAAATATATTTATTATACTTACAATTACAACATAATAGTGTGATGAAGAAGGCGACAATTTCAATGAATCCATATTTACTAATAACATGCTGTCTGTAATTGTGTGAGGAAAATTGTACAAAACTATATGACTATTGGTCAGCAAACAACAGTATCCATCAGGTAATTTGGATTCAACATTTAAGTTTTTATGCTGAAAATGTCAACAATAAAATATTCTTGTACTTAAAGATTACATTTGAATATAGTATATACATCTAAAAATTGTTTAAAAAAAAAAATAATTTAACTATTGTGCAATATTAAGATAATAAGATGCAATATAACTTACACTTATCATAGCATAGCTTAGAGCATTAAACCATTTTTCTTCTTGACTACAATCAGCTGGTGCCAAAATGATTGGGTAATTAATAAGCAAAATTTCAATAGAGTGAGGACGATCAGAACAAATTTTTCTCACTTTTTTACAACGACCAAATCTTAAAGGTATAGATTCAGACGGTTTTTTTTGATCTGGATGTTCAAATATATATAAAATATCTCCACTAAAACATAATTTAAGTTTATTATTTTCTTTATTACGTAATTCATATTTACATATGATTCTCAGTTTATTTTAAATTTAATGATAATGTATAGGTAATAATAATAGTTGATACCTTAAACGCACAAATCTAGGTTTCCATATAGATCCTTTTTTAACCATTAAAAATTCTTCTAAATGAGATTTTAAATTATTTGAAGATTCACTTTCTTTGTAATACCACAACCATGTATAATATTTGATTTTTTCATCCTAGAAACAAAAGTATATTAATCTTATACATAATATATATTTAGAAATTATGAACTATGAAGAAAAGTTTACCTTAGGTATTGAAATTTTACATTTTACAGCCTCGTATAATTTATCATCATGGTTGATATTTATGACAACAAACGCATTATTTGGGTCATAAAGTCCACTACATCTGTAAGCATATTCAAGACTGCCAATCATTTCTAGTGCCGATTGCACATCTATTGCTGTTATCAAGGTACACTTTTTTGATTTTTCGCTAACAAAGACTGCAGTTTGATCACACGGGCCTAAAGCTATTAGGTCTAGGCTTGTAAAATTTGAACTATAGAATACTTCTAATCGTTTAGTATATACATTTTTAGTTAAAACACAAAACCTAATATTTGTAATAACCACAAATAGAGGTGATCCACCAGTGCTTAGCATTCTATAAATCTGAAATAAAATCATAATAATTAAATTGGATTTATGGAGGTCAACTATTTGCACTTACTTTATAAATAGATTCTTTGGTTTTTAATAATAAATCTCTTTTAATTATATTAATCAGTTGGTTGGATCCCACATCCAAATGTTTATTCCAAACATTGCTCCACTCTTTTTCTTTCATTTCCTGTTGTATTTGGTTTAAAACGACTTGTTGGGATTTGAGATCAACGTTTAAACCGTTCATGTAAAGAGAAGGACATTTTTGTTTTATCGATTTTAGAACTGAACCTTTGGACGATGTTTCAAATGGTTGTGGATCTTCTTGTCCTTCGGGCGCTCCTCTTTCACCACATTCCCCAATTCGTATTTGAATGAGATTGCCATTGTTGGGTTCAATAACGTCTTCATGGAAAGATACTCTTTTCTGTCCAACCACCGGATGCACCTGTTTGGTGTTGGATCGACGGTGGACGATTGAATCTGGCGAATGGGCCGACATCAATGAAATAGTTACATCGGTAACAAACAGTATTAACTACTAGCTAAAGCGCATTTAAATAACAGAACAATGAAAACAATAAAAGTGAATAACTAACGTAGAAAAAAGATTATAAACATTAAACTACCTACATCATGCTTAAACATTTATAATATTTGTTGTTTTTATTATGATAATAAAATATGTGATAAAGCAGAATTGATAATAATTTAAGATAATTTATTCTGTGCTTTTAATTTAAAATTGATAATAGCATAGAAGTATGTTCACGTATATTGTATGTATCTATAATTTTTATCAGTGGAGCAGGGTCGACTCTTGTCATATCAAGTTCATATAATTGTTCTATGGTCATATGTTGCCATGTTGAGGACATATGATAATGTGAAGTCACATAGTACTATAGTTACTATTTATTACTAAACTAAAAACGCCATTATCTGTGAAGTATTAAAGTAATAGAGTGTAAAAATTGAAGTAACTATCGTCCAAATAAACGAACAACTGAACATTTACTTAATACAATTAGTGTTTCGCTGTGTTTCCAAAGCAAAATGTTGGGCCTAAAGCTTTTTCGCCAAACCAAATGTAAGTATTCACATTTTGTTTAAATTATGTCCTACCATTACTAAATTTCCAATTTTATTTGTATACTAATGGTATATTTTTGTGTAGGTTCGATGTTTGTCGCCCAAAGACCAATATCGTTAAATGCACTAAAGTGTGTGAATCGGTTTAATGTCACCAGTCGCTTGGGCAACAAAACACTATCTGTAAGTGTAAAGTGTAAGCAACACAGTTTGATTCAATAACTTGATAACTGGAAGTTTTATTTGATTTTAGAAGCCTTTATTGACTGCTCCAATGGTAGCACGTTTCACTGGCAGTGTTGCAGCTGTTAAGACAGGCAAAAATTATGCTAGCCTTTGGAGAACCGAACGTATTGTTTCTATAGCACTTATTGGATTGTTTCCTGCCTCAGTATTATATTCATCACAAATAGTTGACGCTTTATTAGCAGCAAGTATTAGTCTCCATGTTTACTGGTAATGCTTTAATATTATTAAAATTAATTTTATAGTTTTATCTAAGTATAGGAATTAACGCCATTTGGATTTTTGTGAGTGAATTAACCAACTATCAAACTTAAAAGTTGAAAATAAGAACATAATCTGTATTTGTTCATTGGTTGTATACATTTTTGAGTAAGAAAAGTATGAAAAATGCAATTTTAAAATTCTCATAGTTCGATTAAAAATTAAAATATTGTAAAAAGTAAACATACAGAATCAGATCATGTTCTTACTTTATTCACTATAATATAACATCAAACAACATATTTGCTAATTGCTGGTATACTTTGATAAGACAAAGACAACACATGGAGGTTTATAGTAAAATCACTTTACACAATAGGATTTTTATGGATTAATCAATGACAAGTGGAATCAAATATTTTTTTGAAAAATCTTATATTTACAATATAAAACTTTATATTATTATGGTAGTTACCTATGTATAATAATATTTGAATATTGTAAAATAAAAGTATTACAAAATAATATGTTGAGTACATTTTTTGAAAAAATATAAAATTATTATTCATACATATATTTTATTTTTTAAGGGGACTTGAAGCATTAGTAGTTGACTACTTACGTGTACCAGTTGTGGGACAGCTGGCTAACAAAGCTGGACATGTGGGTATTACTCTTCTTGCAATTGTCACCTTGGCCGGATTTTTGCAAGTTATTTTTGTCGGTGATGGACTTGGCAATGCCATTGTTCAACTTTGGAAATTGTAATATTACTTAATGTTTTTCATGTAGTGTAACATGTAAATATTCTGTTGAATAAAATCATAATTTTATCTGTTTATTTATCGTGTGGAGATTAAAATCAAGTTCAGTTATAGTTATAAGCAATAAAGAAATTGTTACTTACAATAACATTTTTGTACATATTTTATCCTTCTAATTTCTAAAATTGTAATCCATAAGTGATCAGTTGTCATTGCAATTTAAGTTGCAGAAAAATTATACTTTTTAAATATTATTATTTGTATATTTTAGACATTGCATACATATATTATTTATTATGCTGTACTTTCAGTTCATTGAAGCCAGAAAGAATACTGCTATTGAATGGCACGGATACATCACATATTAATAATAAATACTAAGAAAAAATTAAAAGTTTATACTTGATAGTCAATATAGGCACAGCATTTATTATAAATACTAGTATTTATAATCAATGGTATTAGGAACAATTTAATATACAATAATTCAGCCACTTCTAGACACTATTAAGTATTGGATACTATTTAGATTACAATTAGTTTTCAGTGGTCTCTCAGTAATCAAGCAGATATCAGATCAGATGACTGGAGAAATAAAGAAAAAGCCAAATTAACATAAAATATAAGTATAACTGTTTTATATGAACATACTTATTATTACACTGTTAAGCCTTGGTCGGGAAATAATGCTAGTTCCTAAATAATATTTTGAAATTTTTCCTGGTATGAGTCAACATTACAAAACAGCTTTTACTCAATAGTCGAGTACCAAAATGGTTTTTAAACTGGATAACCGGACGTAAGATATGATGGATTATTATAGGTACAGTCACTGAGATTACTGATTAGTATAAATAAATAATAGGTGAATTTTATCAGCAATTTTTTAGTCTAAAAATAGGAGCTATAACAACTGCTGTTTTCATTAAATTATAGATGGTACATTAATCATTTAATTCAAAATAAATAATCTATATAACTAATATTTTTAAATTTGTTTATAGTTAATAAAAAAATTGACAAAATTGAATGGTTTACGTATGATTAGGGAAGGCTTTAGTCCCCTTAAAATCATACAGCTCCCTTACCAGCCCACCCACTAATAAATGTAACAGAATAACACATGTTATTTCACAAGAGCTAAATTATATATTTTATTAATTATTATTTTTAAAAATTGATAATGTTTTCTACAATTTCAACAAAATACATTTTATGATTTGTAAAAAAAGAATGAATATTTTATTAATTTGTTATTGCATTTACTAAATACAAAATATTAATTTAATGGAAATAATGATACCGGTAGTAGGTATCCCAAATCATTGTCTAAAATTCCAGCCAATCAAAGTCATCTGCTCAATACTAAATACAATTTTTTTAATTTATATTTATGATAAGAGTTAAAAGTAGCATAACCATTCAGTTATCTGTAAAGGTTTAAGGTGTATGGTGTATGTTATAAAAGTAAAAATACAATTATCATAATAGTCGTTTAAAGTCTGTGTCAAAATATTTTCTTATTTAGGTACATAAAAAAACATTGTTAATTATTCAAAAATTCATTATACACATATTATCTTTTTAGAACTTAGAATATAAAAACTACTGAGGTCTGAGGGTGTTATGTTAGATAAAATTTAATTATTTGTCTGAGGAGGTAAACACTGTGTAGTTTTTGAAAAAACTCTAGCCCGTGTACAGAAAAAATCTGCTTTACTCCTCACCACCCCAGTACGCTATTTTTAATTTTAAAAATATCTAAAAAAAATATTTTATTTTACATGGTGGTGTTGTGCTTTATGTCTTTACGCATGGAACTAAATGTCTAAATCACATTTATTAGAATCCAAATTTTTATAGGTACACTTTTACAAATTTTTTATTATTTCTTACAGTAAGTACTAGGTTTCTATAGATCCTAGACACCTAGTATACTCTGTCAGTGGCGCCGAGTCCTATGTTTAAGTCAGGCCACGGCCTGGCCACATTTTTAAAAGGGGGCCGGCGATCAGAGGGGAGCTCGAGTCTTTGCAATATTTTAATCAACATAATAAACTATTCTTGGTTACTTGATGAAAATAAGAGATACATATTAATACTTATTTATTTAGGTACCTAGTTCGTAGTTCAGAGTGTTCAGACACTTCTCTATTTCATTGGGGGGGAGGTACGCAGGGGGACGGAGTAGGCTTATGGCCGCTGGGGTGGCTTGGGGCCGTTGTATTTTGGCCTGAGTACATTTTTAGAAGTTCTGCGCCACTGTACTCTGTTCAGTGAGAGAATGCACCACGGATCGACAAAAATCGGTTCTTCACGCGAAACCCTAGCTGCCATAGGGAAGCCGATTTCGATGGCAGAGGGATACGCAGAATAAACGTGTTCTCTCGCTGAACAGAGTATAGTAAAGTTGTTCGAACACGGAACAGTTTTCGCTCCGTGCAAATGCCTAACCGGCCGCTTTGCCGCGCTGTCAGCGCTCAAGAGCCCGAGCATCCCCCGTCCCTCACTATCGGCGCTACTTTGTTTATCCGGCCGCGAATACGATCGCGTCCGGTTGGTGTCCGACGTCTCGTCGTCTGTCTGTCATCGTCGTCCGCGTACATGACACCAGTGGTATGTCCAGATGACTCAAGTACTCGAAATATTTTTCACTTGTTGGCTATGTTGCCGCTTATAACTTGTTTTCGCCGATGCCGATCCTACGATTACGGCGGTTATCG
This sequence comes from Neotoxoptera formosana, assembly GCA_022818045.1. NCBI lineage: Eukaryota > Metazoa > Arthropoda > Insecta > Hemiptera > Aphididae > Neotoxoptera > Neotoxoptera formosana. Next base: position 28,610,010 of record CM040631.1, on the reverse strand, counting down.
GCAACGACTCGCGTTTTTTGTTGAGGACGGGAGCGGAAGGGGTTTCCCACACAAAATACAAAGTTAGAACTATTTTTCAAATATAACAATATTACTGCCGCTAATGTACGGTATATATATTATATGAAAATATTATAAAGCATATGAAAAATTAATTAATAAAATATGCGGGCGCCCAAAACATTACAGTATATGATATATATAGATATACCTATAATAATATTGAGTACAACGACCTCAAATGCCGTAATGTATAAAAAATAAATAATAGTAAAGAAAGTAAATAATTTAACACTATAAGGTCGCAATAGACAAACAATAATATTGATGAGTGGCCACTGACCACGAGTGGACAAAATATGAATATATATGTGTGGTATTATATGACCTGACAGCGACATCAATTGACGAGTTGGTGATCCCACGATGCGGAACGACAACCGCGGATTATGAGGAATCTCTTCGTCGATGAGTTTAAAAGAGAACTTAACTTGAAACAAGTAACAACCCGATCACGGGTTGAGATGGTCGTGTTCACACGAGGTTTTTTATGCGTTCACGCAAAAGGGCGGCGAACGAGCACGACGTTGTGCCTAGTTCGACTGCTGGAAAAAGACAACGAAAAACGTATGGCACATATTATTTGCGGACGTCGGCTGGCTGGCGGCACGTCCATCAATTGCCGAGCTGTCACCGGACAGTGGAGGGGGGAGCTTGCCGGACACTTTATCTCCGTGCCGGATTTTATCTTTTCCACCTGTGGTGTCCCGAACAGATAGGGGCCAAACACAACATTGTTCCGCGATCGAACATAACTACTTGCCACTTGGTGTTACCTTGGCTTTGCTGTCGTTCGTGGTTGTCGTCGACATTCAACGCGTTGAACTTTCTTGTTTTACCACCACCCAAGATTGCGTGCCGGTTGGGATTGTGGAAGAGCACGTGTACGTATAGGAAGTCATTGGCAGTGTCAGCGGAACCAGGTTAGGACCTTATAATTGGAATTGTTTAGGAACAGTGTGATTTATATTTTTGTATATTATTATTAATGATTTGGGGCGCCCGTCATTCCAACATTTGTCTCTTTATTGTAAAATAACGACAATTGTCGAAACCTTTGTATTATTATACTGTCTTTTTACCAATCAGTTAAGTCGAGTTGTATTATTGTAATCATTTTGGGTAACCTACACGTCCTATACATCGCAAGTCGATATAGCCAACCGCCGAATTTGTAGGAGCTAAAGCGCGTAACAGTAGAAGAACAATAAGATATAATTCGACCCGGAGGACAGAGGCTATAGGCAAACATCTATCGTGCCCACAGCCTAATAGAAAATAACATAATACCTATGTCATTAACATAATATTATGTTATTTTTATTAACACAATAATATCACAGACTATATGAAATATTTTCATAATATAGTCTGTGACAATATTTTTAGGCTGGAGTTCAACAAGGAAAATGCATGAGATTTTTGTGTGACGGTTCACATGTTATGTAACTATACATAGGTTTTTGGTGAAAAATCCCCTTATTATATAGGAAAAAATACCCAATATATAAACTAATCCATTTTTATACTTCCTGAATGATACCTGTAGTTAACATTATTAGTATACAAATAAAATACCTATACGTCATGTTACAATGTTACATTATGAATTAGTCGATAGTTGTCTTTCGCCGAAAAGTATACGTCTGCGTGATTTATTTAGTGACAACATTGGTGTTAACTGTTTACACATATTTAAATATTTTATACGTACGCCGTACGCGCGTGAATTATTTTTAGTGACGAAATTGGTGTTAGCAGTGGTGACGTGGTGTTATTGGGTTAATATGAACAGAAAAAAGTTAAGTGGGTGTCAGTATAAAAAGAAATCAAAAGAAAAGGCTGAAAAATTAACTAATGTTCTTAATCAGACCCAAACTGTTGATGCATATTTTAAACCAATAAAAGAAAATGAGGAACAAAACAGATGGTATCTATTTTTAATTTACCTCAACCAAACTTGACTAATGATTCGAATATTATTAATTCACCTAAAAAACAAATATTAGAAAATCAAAACCTAGAATCTGTACTTTTTACTTCTTCTGCCATTCCTGTTAACGGTTTTGAACAAAATAAAAACATAAATTTTTCTAAATTGCTGCGTACCTATGTATAATTATGATGAGGCAAAACGTTTATTAACGAAAAATATATTTGAGAGAAAACATTTTAATGGACAAATCATCAATAGATTGTGGTTAATTTATTCTGAAATAACGGGAAAAGTATTTTGTGGACCTTGTAGATTATTTCAAGAAATTAACAATGATTCATATTTAGCATCTGAGGGGTACAATGACTGGAGATCTGCATCTGTGCGATTAAAAGAAAAAATTAATTTATTTGAGGATATTTTATTAAATAGTAAGTTTTTTCGATAGGGGCGGGAAATTTAATTTGGCATAGGGGCGGAAAATTGTTAAATCCGCTCCTGATTTACATTCCGAGCGGAGCGAAGAACGAACCAGAAAAAATGCTTTGATTTTCTTTATAAGCATCTTTCCTGATGGAAAAGTGAATCTAACTGTTACTTTTGAGAAGTTATTTTCAAAATATTAAAGTCATACAGGAACACTTTTTTTTCTATTATAGCATTTTAAGTTCAAATGTTGACAAAATTCATCAAAATCTCGAATATTTGCTTATCATTTTGTGGTTAAAAATGTATTAAATGTTAAATTTTTTATGTGAGTTATTTCGTTGTAATTTAAAAATATTAATAGTGCAACTTTGAAAGTAAATTATTATGTTAAACATACTATGACATTTTCAAATGCATAATGTTTTCAAAAACTTATTCAACTTATCGTATTATTAATAGTAAAAATTAATTACTTTAACGGCAATAATAGCACATTTACTTAGTATAATATATTATGCTGACAGACAGTCTTCGATCAATATCGTTTTTCATATACAATTGTCAATTATGGTTATCTATTGCAGCTACGCCAGCTACTGTACAGCAAAACGGTACTCACTTGTCGATATTGTATTTTTTGTTTTTTTCCGACGCTTTTGGAAACTGTTGGGAATTTTCAAAACTGGTCTTTTCAAAGTACCAACTATACATTCACTTTCCCACCAAAAAAATACCGATGAAGAAAATCTAAGCATTTTTTCTAGTGGATTATTCTACTTATGGAACAGAAGGGGAAAAAACACGCATCGCATCGTTGTAAAACAATACATACTTCGTTCGGCTCAGAATCTAATACAAATCCTGGTCGAAATATATTTATAACACTTTAGCAGCAATAAAACCTCTGCCTAGGTATAGCTGGTATATCAATAATAATAATAGTACTTATTTTCTTCGAAAAAACAAACAAGTCTGAAATTCAACTGATGCAGGCCGAATAGAATAATAACAACACCGCCGCTGCCGCGTACTCGCTGGCTAGTAGAAAACGTCGTCGTCCGGGTGATGTTTGAATCTAACGGAAACGGTTTAAGACGGATCCCGAAAACAATTCACTTTCAATTTAGACACACCCGAGGAAACAGTCACACGCATTCCATCACATAAACATAAAATCTATATAAGAAATCAATTAAACACCGAAAATGACGGACGATATAGAAAGATCTGCAGCAGACATCTGCATCAATGATATTGCAACAACCAACAAAGAAGCAGGGCCGGACGACAATAAAGCCAACACTGTGGACGAAATCGTGGCAAGCATAATGGAGAACATCATACGCAATGTTATCGAAGAAATGAGTTCGTCGGACGTTGCCTCATTAGTGGAGAGCGGACAGGAACACAAAAAACCAGTCGCGGACGAAATGAGCGGCTCGGCACAGTTCTCCGCGGACGGCGAGGACAAGGAGGCTGAGACGAAATGCAACGACGACGACGACGATAAGGAGATACAAGAAACAGCCATGGTTGAGAACGAGTCAATGAAAGGTGATGATGACGACGATGAGGAACTTATGGAAGTCATTACGCCGGCGAGGGGAGAAGAAGTTAGAAACGTGTTTGGGGATCTGGTCGGTTCGCTGGACCCCGGGGTCAAGCTGGCAGCGCCCGTACCTCCACGCCGCCGACGAGTGGCGGAGTTCGCGACGTCGGCGTGGAGAGCGGTTAAGAGAGCCGGACGCACGCTGTTGTGCGGTTGCCCCCCGGCGAGGGTAGCGTCCGCCGATCCCGACACGTTCTCCCCTCGACCGATGGCATCGGGGAAGACGGGAGACGGTGAGGTGGGAGACAAAAGCGGTACGTGACGGAGTACTTTTCAGGGTGCACTCGGCGGTAAGTCGCCTACACATGATTTCCGGCCACCGGCGGTGGCGCGACGGGCGTCGCGGGTGTCGCGAGCTCGAGGACACGCTAGACCAGGGGTCTTCAACCTTTTAAGGCGGCGGGCCACATATTATTATTTTTAAATCTCACGGCCGTACACAGTTAAATTATTTGGTAATATACAAAATATACAAAAATTCTCATTAATACATAGAAAAAAATACACGCTATACTTAAAATGTATTCGCGAGCCGCAAATAAAGACTCGGAGGGCCGCATGTGGCCCGCGGGCCGCGGGTTGAAGACCCCTGCGCTAGACCCTCTGGCAGGGCGCGGCGGGCGCCCGGCAGCTTCGGTCGCGTGAGGAACGACATACGGAGGTAATGGTAACGGTGGCGGCGGCGATGGCGGCGGTGGAGGAGGATATGGCAGCGCGGTACCGGCGCCCGGGCGGCTGCTGCGTCAGTGCCAGAAGACGACCGTACTTATAGTTACGGCGGCGATGGAGACCTCAGCGCGCGGCGGCGGCGGGTGAGCGAAAGACCGTATTGTATATAATGATAGGTGTAGGACAGCATCACATATTTTAAACTACTGGATATCCCATTACCGCACACGTATATTTTGGACGATTATCCTCGCTTATCGACAATAATCTATATTCTATAACGACATTAGTAAGCTTTATCTGTAAAAGATTGTATCAAGTGTACAAATGTGTAGTGAGTTACCGTATTTACCGGTAAATTTGGTTTCCATTGCTTTTAATGACATTTTATCTGAACCTAAAAAAAAAAAAATCAATATTTTTGTTATCGTTTGAAATATCATAACGTATAACATGTACATATGTAATACTTATATGTGTTCTGATCTATCAGGAAAAATTAATATCAAAACGTTGTCTCGAGTTATAAGAAAAATACAATTTCATAATGTTTAGGTAAGAATTAACATATAGATACGTTTTTGTTCAAAACCAAAATAACCAGCTAAAATTATGAAAATATGCCAAATATTTACGTTCAACGTGTGATTTCTGGAAAACTATATGAAGTTAAGCTAAGGTCTGTATATATAAAGATTCAGTGTGATATTATCTATCAGAAAAATATAAATTCATAGAGGTTGGTTGGGAAATATAGTTTTTCTACTACATTTGGTCCTTGGAGTTGAGAAATAACATATTCGCAGCATATACGATCTATATTTATTATTTATAATTAATACTAACTAGTGACTACATAATATGCCCCGACTCTCTCAATTCCTCCACGGTGTGATAATACACTTAATAAAAAATCATGTCTGTAAAGTCTCTCCGAGGTTAGGAGGATGGAACAATTTCGTTTATTTATAACACATTAGGTCTCTTTTTTCGTGTCTTTTACACATATTTTTTTGGACATTTCGATGCATATTTGATACATAGTACAACGGTTGAATTTTTCTTCCAGGAAATCGTGTTTTTTTAATTTTTTTTTTTGTTATTTTTGTTTTTCTTTGTTTTATTGAATCTGAAACACATTAAATTGAAAATCAATTAAGTTCAGGCCTGGATTAAGGCCCAATGCCGCCATGGAGCAAACATTTTTTTCGCTCCCCCCCCCCACCATAAAAAACATTAAGTAATATTTAAGTATTTATTTATTTATTCATTGTTTTGAACATTTGAATATGAATCCTAAAACCAAAGAATAAAACTATGACGTCGAACAACAAAATTGAATTCAATAAAACCAAAATCAAACAAAATATATTCAAATGCATTTCAAAATTTGTAATTACTATCTAATGGAATAATAAACGCTATTTAAAAAAAAAAAAAAATATTTTACTATCAAAAGCTAAGTATTGAAAATTAATTACTATGCTGTCCATAAATTAAGCTTAGAATAATTATAAAAAAGTTTGAGGATTATTCAATTTAAAAAATTTTACGAGTGTTTAAAGTTTTAATTTTAATTTGAAATCAAAAATACACGTGTAAAATAACGTTTTACTACTAAATAATTTTCGAATTTTGTTATTTTTAAAAAATTACCAAACGTAGGATCTTGAAACTTTTACTTAAATATTTGAATTTGTTTCAAAATATAATATAATATGACAATATTTAAATATAATATATCCTAGACTGACAAATCATCTTCGTTCAGAATCGTTTTTCGTATACAATGATACCTATCATTTCATTCAAATTTAACCTACCCTAGTCCGAGGTCCACCCCACTTCCTAATGTACAGCAGAGCGATACCCACTTACCCTCTTTTTTTTATGTTCTATTTTGGATGTCACAATATTGTGTTGCTCTTTTTTCGTGTCTTTTACACATATTTCTTTGGACATCTCGATGCATATTTGATACATAGTACAAAGATTGAAATTTTCCTCCAGGAAATTGTGTTACGAAAGGTCTTACATTTTTGTATGGAAATATAAATTCTTTTAGTCCATACTTGGAGTATGGAAAAATGACGTTCACTCCATCTTCACATACTGACGCAACAATCCCCGCCAAGTATGGTTCACCTTCTACTTTAGTGTTTACCTTATCACCAACTTGGTATCTCGCCTCTGGTTGATTATTTATTTCGAACCTATTACTATTAGATTTAGTATTAATTAGTATTATCTGGTAATCTGGTATTTTTTACCTATTCGGAGAGGTATAGGTACTTATAGCATAGATTAAATATACTAGTATATTTAATCAATCTATGCTTATAGGTGCATGCTTGCGGTAAATCTGCTGTTGGGCTAACACAGGATCGATAGGATTCAGGCTGATCAGGTATTTCGAATCTATTTCTATATCAGTATTAGTTTTAGTATTAATTAGTATTATTTGGTAATCTGGTATTTTTACCTATTAGGAGAGGTATAATTAGAGGTGCTTGCTTGACATTCTGGTTGAATGCATCTTGTATCCGGTATTAGTCGAATTATTTCGTCAGTCCATGAAGGTCGATTGCATCCTATGGCTATGAATTCCTGTGGCTCTTCTTTTTCTAGTTCTTCGAAAGAATCTGGTCGTTCTCTCATTTCTGCACGACGCTTACGGGATGTCTCTAATGGCGTATCGTTTGCAATATCTATTAATATTTTAATCTCGTGCAACACAGTAGGTGAAGGTTGAACGATGGAGTTGTTGAAAACAGATGGCCAATTTTCTTGCTTGACATTATACCTATAGATGGTAATTTCATCATAAAATAGTTAAATACTCAAATAAGAGAAATGAAAGCAAAATTGAAAAATAAAATATTCATCATAAAAACATACTCGGGATACTTGTATATAGCTGGACGGTCACGTGTTTTTCCGTAATCTCCAGGAAATGTAACAGCTAATAGTGGATTCCTTTTAGCAATCCACGTATTAACTGTCTAAACGTTTTACATCAAAGGCATCTACCTCAAACAAAATTTTAAATATGTTAAAACTAAGAACTTGTCGTTTGGCTGCATCTAAAAATTGTCCATAATTCTCTGGTGAAACTTCATCGTAGCACTTGTCTGTAAAATGAGCAGCCATCTCTTTGATTACCAAAGCAGCGCATTTTCTAAAACAAATCATTTTAAGAAATTTTGTAAATTAAATGTTAAAATTATATAATATTTTGAAATATTATTTTCTTCGAAAATTGAATAGGTAAATATTCAACTAATCGTAACCAACGTAACTACAAATACATATACGTATAATAGCCTGCAGCTGTTTGATATAATTCCCAACAGTTAATTTAAACGATATTTTATGATCCTTCATTAAGTAAAGCTTTATTAACTACCTATTCAGTATTCGACTCAATCAATAAATTAAAAATCGTTCGACCTAAGTACGACGTTTAAAAATCCTTAATAACGGTTTTTCGAAAAATCATATGCATAAAACTTATGTAGCTAGTTATGGGGTTCAATTTTATGTCTTACGACTTTCGTCGTATCTTTACATTTATGTACTTAATAAATTAATACTTACGTCAGATGATGTATCAGTGAAGGCGTCATTACTTAATTTTGTCATCGCCGGGTCCGCGGAAACGGAAAGTTTCAGGGTCCGGCAGCGCGCACTTTCCGCAACACCGAAATAATATATAATTAATGGTCTTGGCTCGCTCGTTCGCTCCGTGCTATGGTCTCCGTCGCGGGGCCGCGGCCAAAGTACGTGTCGTCTTCGCGGGCACAACGAGCGCAGCATCCGTCGTACAGGCTTCGCGCCCTGGCCGCCTCTCTCCGTCGCGCGTCGTCGTTGTTGTCGTCTTTGTCGTCGCCCTCCGTATAGTCAATCCCGCGGCCGTTCGCTGTCGGGTTCCGCGGCCGCGACCTCCACGGTCGTCATCGCGCTCTCGAGCAGACGCGCCCGTGACGTCCGTCCGCACCCGCTGGACCGGCCGGAAAATCCTGTGGAGGTGACCAGTGGCCCAAACTGTTCAACTCTATATGCACCCGTTACAAAGTCACGTACCCCCACCTCAGCCTATGCTCCTAGTCGGACGCTTTTTTTTTTTTTATTTATTTATATTTATTTACATTTAGTATATTGTTGGGTTTGCACATTATTTTCGATACATATAAATATTACGATTTTTTATTCGTATAACATTTCATCACATTCTTGCGATTTATTTTTTTTATTTTTGCACTTCTTTTAATGTTCATAAAAAATGTTATATTCTTTAAATAAAATGTTGTTTAAACATTTTTGCGTTTACGAGTATAATATTTTTATTTCTTATTTATTTCAACAAAACAATATGGGCACTACTAAGCAACATGCTTGAGTGGGGCCCATCTTAAAGTATTAACAATAAATAAATTGAGAATAACTGATTTCGTACCAGATGTTAAAATAATATATTGAGGTTTTTGGCAGTGTTACGTATAATAGTTTACCAGCCCTGCAGTGACCCGAATGAAATATATTATAATAATAATAATGGTATATATTTAAAAACTAGTAATATTGCTAGTCAAAATAATATTTTTCGGGCGTCGCCCGTTACCGGACAAATGTGAAAAATACGCATGCGACAAAACCGCACACATATTTTAAACTACTGCAGGATATCCCGTTACCGCACACGTATATTTTGGACGATTATCCTCGCTTATCGACAATAATATATATTCTATAACGACATTAGTAAGCTTTATCTGTAAAAGATTGTATCAGGTGTACAAATGTGTAGTGAGTTACCGTATTTACCGATAAATTTGGTTTCCACTGCTTTTAATGACATTTTATCTGAAGCTCCAAAACATAAAATATGCACGGTATTTGCTAATTATGTACTTGAAAATTATATTGACACTGAACAATTTCCTCCTAAAATGTGGGCTGAAGAACCTAATGTCCTCCTAATAGTACAAAAAGAACGACGAACGATACTGAATCATATCATAGTCAACTTAGGTTTGAATTTTATATGCCACATCCATCATGTCCATGAAGTTGGCCGACCGACTTTGACATAGAGACTCCAAACTAGTGCCAATATTTAGCAACCTTTTAGCAACTTTAGGCAACCGACATTAAAAAATTTGCAACCTATAACTTCGTACTCAAAATAAGCAAATTAAAATTGAGGGGCCAACTTCACGCAGCCCCCCGACTTTGTCCTACCGACTTCGGACTTGTGCCGATATTTAGCAACCTATTTGCAACTTTAGGCAACCTGATTGAAAAAATGTGCAACTTCTTTTTTTACAAGTAATATCAAAAATACGGTCGGGGGGCTAGCCCCCCGACTTTGTCCTACCGACTTCGGACTTGTTCCAATATTTAGCAACCTATTTGCAACTTTAGGCAACCTGATTGAAAAAATGTGCAACTTCTTTTTTTACAAGTTATACCAATAAACATGTTCAGAGGACGTTTGGCCAGCCCCCCCTAAAAGAAAAATCTATAAATAAACTATGCAGATATTTTCTACGACCTTCCTTCCCCTCCAAAAAAAAAAAAAAACTAAATTTAATAAAACTATTGATTGACTAAAACTAATCTAAATGTAAATAAAAAATCAGAATATAGATTTTTTATCAAATAAATTTTGTATTATATGATTTTTAATTTTAATTTTTATTAGTTTTATTGAATATAGAATTTTTTTGTAAATCAAATTTAATATAAAATATAAAACAAAATTGAAAAAAAATCTGATAAAATACAAAAACTCTGGTCCCCCGAACTATAAAGTTATTTTTGAAAAAGTCAGTTGTAGGTACCTATAAATTATTTTTATGAGACAATTTTATTAATTATTTGAATTAAAAATTTTTCATTAAATTTAAAAATACATAATTTTAAATTATTGTTTTTAGAAATTTTTTTGATTATTTTAATTAATAGTTTTAACATACACAATTAATTCAAATACCATAAAAAATTTGATGAATGACATAAATAAAAATTAGTAAATAATAGATTAATAAAATTAAACACACAAATTATGTTTAGGTCTTAATAATTAATAAAATTAATTCTTAAAATTAATTCATAGAGAATTAATTCTCCTATGTGGTAGGTACCTAAAATAAATCGTAATAAAAAGTTTATGAAATATCTTTTATGTGCTACTTTATCATAGAAAAATCCTCCTATGTGTTACCTACAATAAATCGTTCATGAAAAAACTCCTATGTGATTTTTTTTTTAAAAACGTTTTTTGTGTTTCCTGAAAACTACGTTTTTTTCACATAGGAGGTTTGTTCTCGTGAACGACGATATACGGTTTATTATTAGTATTTTTTTACTTATTCAATTGTATAACAAAAGATATAATTATGGCTTATAATATAACTTATAATCTGTATTTTAAAATTTTTTTTCGGTTACTTGATATAAAATCATGTTTTTTTCGTAAGATTTTTTCATTTTTGATTTAACTAGGTTAATAAATATAAAAATTAATATTATTTATACTATAATATATTATTGGGTGTCATGGTCATACCCATACGGTATCATATATGGAAACTAAATAAATCGCTATTACATATTGTTACATGTATTACCTATGTGTAATATAGTATACTATTAGTTATTACTATCTGTAATAGTTACCATACAGAAATTAAGGGTTTTTCCTGTGTTCTTTAATGAGTATAGTTACTTACTACTTATATAGGTCAATTGTAGATTTGTTAATTAACTTGTTCAGGTCCAGGCCCGGATTGAACCGGCGAGCTACCGGAAAATCTCGGTGGGCCACGTACAGTTTGGGCCGTTATTATTTTTGGACAAAAGTAGTCTAGTATTTTTAGATAGTGATATAGTAAAATATAGATCCAAATACACGGTTAAAACAATAAATGCGTCAGCTGTATAATACTGATGTATAGTGTATTGGTTATTTTAATTCTCAAGAATTGAATATGCTAGAGCAGTAGAACCTAAATAAATAAAGCCTAATAAATGCAAATGACCAACCTCAAACAGATCCAAAATTAAAATATGAAATAAATGTTTACAATGTGATTTATGATCAAATAATTAGCAGTTTGGAAAAACGATTTAATACTCATGGCAAATTATATGAAGATATATCCTACTTAAATCCACAATATTTCATTAATACTAATTTACCCACTACAGCCTTTGAATTTTTAAGTAAAAAAATTCAGAAATTCAAACCTGAAATAACAGCTGGCAGTATTCAAACTGAACTTTGAAGATTTTATTTTAAAATGGCCAAGACTAAAAAAATTGCTTCTGGTTCAAACTTAATGGAAAAAGGAAGAACTGAGTGATGAAGAAAATGAAATTTTAATTGAAAGTGATGAAAAATGTACAGAAAAGGGTAAAGGAAATGCTTGTCAAAATTGTATTAGGTGTGTATATGTTGTATTACACAAATACAACTTACATTCTTCAGCTTATTCTCATCTGTTTATTGTTTATAAATTTGTATATTGACACTTTCTTGTACACAAGTTAGGTGCGAAACTACTTTTTCAAAACTTAAATAGTTAAATATATTCTTAACCGCTTAAGAAATTGTCTTTCTTAGAGACGACATTTCTTTAAATGTCTGTTGAAAAAGACTTACTTCAAAGTATTAATAATGAAGATGTTAATGACTTAATTTCTAATAAAAGCCAGGATTTAATGAAATTGTTGAAATTGTAATGAAAAGTAAATTATAAAGTTTATATAATATATTATATGATGTACAATAAATGTGTTCATTTTTACTATTATATTATTTAATACTAGTATACTTATTATTTTTTTGTACCATAGGTGATTTCGGTGGGGGGGGGGGGGGTGGGCCGAAAACTCTCAATTCGGCGCTGACAATGGACATAATATGTGTAGTATTGGTATAGTGTACCAACCTACTTTATAGTTTATGACGTTTATATAATAAAATAAACTCTCATACTAAGCCAAAATTCAATTTCTTAGTTAGAATTCTCGGATCCTATATAAACAATGGACATTCTCCAACGTTTTATATTCTTTTCAAATTCATATCACAAGTTATATGATAATATTTGAAGAAACGCAGTATAACTTGTAAGACGTAAACATATTGTGATGTCTATATTTTAATTAAACAGTAAATTAGATTATTATTATTGTTATTTTTTATTTATATTATTAATTTTTAGTTAAGATAGTTTTTTAGTTCGCGAGAAATTTATTTGTATCCAATTTTTATTATTAGTAACTAATAGCCAGCATACACGAACAAATAATGTACATTGTACATATACCTACTACTTCTAAGTATTTCTTTAAACGATGTATATAGTTACTTAAAAAAACACTTTTATAAGTTTTAGTCTATTCTCTATATAGGTAATATATTATAGCTGTACGCCTGTATACGTCGTGCAGGATCGCAATGATAGTGTTTTGATTTTATTTAAACTGTTTTCGCCGAAGCCGATCCTACGATTACGGCGGTTATCGGCAACGACTCGCGTTTTTTGTTGAGGACGGGAGAGCGGAAGGGGTTACCCACACAAAATACAAAAGTAGAACTATTTTTCTATTAGCAAAATATTACGGCCGCTGGCCGTACGGTATATATAATTATTATATGACAAATATTGACAATAGTATAACGCATATATGAAAAAATTAATTAATATAATATGCGGGCGTCCAACATTAAAATATGAGATATAAATACTAATATTGGATTGAGTGCACTGACCTCAAATGCTGTGATGTGTGACAAATACAAATTTATAATAATAACAACGGTCGTAATATAACACTAAGGTCGCAATACACAAATAATAATATTGTTAATATTTGGACACTGACCACGAGTGGACAAAATATATACGTGACCTGACGTCCTTATAGCGACAGCAATCGACGAATGGCTGGTTCTGCGACATTTCGTTGACTATTTCAAACAAACTTGAGTTGGGACAACCAGATCACAGGTTGAGATTTTCGTGTTCACACGAGGTTTCCCCTTGCGTCACGCAAAGGCGGCGAACGAGCACGACGTTGTGCTTAGTTCGACCGTTGGAAAAAGACAAAGCTGAAAACAGTACGGCACATATTATTTGCGGACGTCGTGCTGGCTGACGGCTCGTCCATCAGTTGACGAGCTGTCACCTGACAGTGGAGGGGGGAGCTTGCCGGACACTTTATCTCCGTGCCGGACATTTTATCTTTCCCACACCTGTGGTGTCCCGAACAGATAGGGAACAAACACAACATCGTTCCGCGATCGAACATAAACTATGTTTAAAGTTACTTTTTAACTGGCTCAAAACAATTGTATCTACTTCAAAAATATATTGTTTGTGCAATATTGATTGACAACATATATGTTATTAAAAACCATACTTATAAATGTATTAGCTAGTTCATACATTTTTCATTGTATCGTCGCTCGAAACGTTTTTGGTACCAAAATAATAACAATTTGTCAAATAATATTATATTTTGTGACATAACTTGTTATTTTGATAGTTAATTTAAATATTTTTCAAAAAAAAATGAATTGCTTTTTTTATAATCTGTATCATTATTTTTTTGGAAAGAACCAACAGGATTCTGAACCTGAAGAATATCGTACAGAGGATTCTTTGGTAAATAAATTCACATGAGAAAAAACTGCAATTGTCTATAAAGTCAAACATTACGATTTAATAAAAACATAATATGCGTACTAAATATATTTAGAACAACATTATGATGGCAGAGTGAAACTCGATTTCAACATCTGCAAATTCAACAAATTCTATTGAGATACGTCGTAAATCGTAATCAAGACGAAACCGATGCTTTCTCTCTGTGTAAGTTCTATAGATGTTTAAGGGAGTTTTTTTGAAGTCACTGTAAAGTGAAAAATAAAACAGGTAATTTAATGGGTATGTATAATAGTTTATGAGCATAGACGGAAAAATATACAAAATAGAAGTTTTTTTGTTCTCAGATTTAAAAAAAACAACACAGATTTTGTTATTGTTTAGTATAAAGTGATATTGTGGTAGATAGTGCTGTTTATTATACAGTATAGAGGAATAATAGAAATTATTTTGGAGACGCTTTATATACGAGAGGGGGATAAATAATCCACCCACCCACAGTTTTGTAGCTTTTGCGTGGGCGGATCTTGAGCAGGAATTCCGGAGTTGACGGCAGGAATTAACAGGAACGGAGTACTAAATATTAGAGTTTAAAAAATTTTTAAAAGTCAAATGGGTGGGGGTGGGGAAATGTACGTGATTATAATTCAATATTGTATTAATATTGATGATTCACAAAATCTGTTTTATACAGACGAAAATCCTCAATCACAAATAAACTTGTTGATAACGAGAGTTCAAAATATGGAAAACAAATTTACAAATGAACGTCGTAAAGTCGGTAGGTATCTATGTGGCTATGTCCATTTATACTTTAAAGGATTAGGCATACCTAATAATAACCATGGCTTAAATATGATGATAATTTAAGTTAAAATGTACAATATATATTTTTATATTTAAAATAACTAAACAACTAACGAGTCTTAAATAAATTGTTTGTGTTGAGACGTCGAAAGATACTACTCCACCATAGGCGCAAATTTACTAAATTTTTTGGGGGGGACTCAAGCCCCCCTCCTCATATGCCATAATATAAGTAATACAAATGTTGGAGGGAAACGATCTCCATAAAATCCAGGTTCATTATCATCGATAATGCAGTAAGTGTTAGTCTAACGCTAACATCAGTAAGCAATGAGTGAGATACCTATTTTTTTTTCTTGAAAATGTCAAAAAACTTACTTATGGTAATTTAATTCAAAGAAAAATACACAGAACATTGACTTAAAAATCACGTGGGTTGAATACAGAAATAAGAGAAAATAGGTCTATGGATAAAATAGACTGAGTCATAGACCATATTATACTTAACAAGTAGGTAACAAATAACAATTATTAATGATAACAACGTAATCCGTTCGAAAATTGGAGCGTAAATCGATCACAGCAACCAAACTACAGAATAGATTAAATTTAATAGGGTTAATGGGATATCCATAGATTTTAAATATCTATGGGGAATCACAATCAATATTAATTTTTCTTATTATCAAAAATACGATGACAAAGTTAACAAATTCAAAATATTTTTTTAAAAAATATACATGCTTAATACCACAGAATATAAAAATTAGTACTAATTACTAGATTTTGAACTGGGGGGACTTGACCAAAATTTGGGGGGGACCAAGTGCATGCCCCCAAGCCCCTCCCTATTTGCGCCTATGCGAGTACTCCCATTGAAGACCAAATTCCTCAGTGTACAGAATTATATCAATTTCTGCAAAATACTGTAAAGGAACTAGAAGGTGATACTGATACTGTGATATAGTATAACTTTTTAACTTAAAATATAATATAATTTGGAATCCCATATCTACGTATTTAATAATAAGCTTCTAACTAACCGTCAATTTTCCATCCGCTTAGATCAAAAGTTCATATTCGACAGACAATTCAAGGGACTGACGTTGAATTTAAACAACAATAATATTCGTTTGATTGCAGTCGAAAGTATTAATAAATTATAATTTAAATATAGAACCTATTAGATATTTTAAACAAATTGTACGTTACAATTATAATATGTAAATGTAATTTATTGTAATAATACATTTAGACGATGTCAAAAACATAAGCCTTGAACATAGTCTCTCTCAAATGTTCGAAACACTACGATACCGACTTGAAATGGTTTCGGGGGAGATCGATGTGAAGTTCGACTACTGGGAACAAATGTTAAACTATAATACAGCGGAGCGTAGCAGAACAGGTCATACTCCCTATTCTCTAAGACCAGTGGTTGACTTGGGATTAAAGTAGTAGAGGTACTCTAGCTACTTTTAAAAAAGTAACGTCCCTAGCATTTTAATCAAACTAACGAACAAACTATAAAGAATTAGGGGTACGCTTGAGTATCTTACAAATTAGTTGAGGTACTCAGTCCCCCGCGTCCCCCCAAGTCAACCACTGTCCACTGCCCAAGACCTTTAGCGCGTCATATCCTGCAGTGGCACAGTGCTGTAATATAATAACTGTATAAACATTAGTTTCGCATTTTACATTTTATACTAAACAATTTTTAAACTTCCAATTATTGCGTTCGTTTTTAATACTAATGCAATATTATAGGTATTCTCATTAATTTTTTTATTTTTATAGAGTGCAGCTTAGCTGCACTTTGCGACAGCTATTAGCTCACCGGACGGCGGACACCGATGGCCAGCCTATGGTGCGATGATAGAAATTATTCATAGTTTAACACTCTTTTCCTGTAAAATCTTACCGTTGAAAGATAAACATTAAATAAAGAAATAATAGAAAATTTAGTTGTATAGAACGATGTTTTTTTGAATCTATTGCATGAAATAGTTTTTAACCAAAAAATACAATTTTCATGCATCCGAGTTTGCCTTATCCCATTAAACTCGTTAATGACATTCATACAATAAAAATCATATGATTTTCACGTAAGAGATGTAGTGAGCCGGGCCGCTACGTCCCTATTTTATACATAGTTCCGAAGCGTAATTGTAAAAGTGGTTTTGTGAGGAGGAAGCGTGCCAAGGCTTCTCGTATTCACAAAACTATATAACCTATTAGCTGACAATAACAATTCTTAGAACTAATATAAATATACGAAAACTAATACTATTGAAATAGTTGCATAATAACATACAGAATAAAATATAGCGGCTTAACATAATATACATTAAATAATTGACAGAAAGCGAAAGTAATAATAAAGAATCATATAGAATAGGATTCGGGTTATTACAGATCTCTGTAAAGTACTTTTATGTTAAAAACCTCAATGTCTTATATATTTTCATTATATTTTTAATGTTGATTTAAAATATTATTCTCCATCACATAACTATCAGAAACGTCTAAAACAGTCTGTAAATCTGAATATGCCTCTGAACCAGTAACTCATAAGGAATTTGGTAGAAAAAATGGTTATTAATGTCGGCGTTTGTCTATGAACTATGCTTAATATTAATTTAATATTGTATAAAAATAAATATCATAAAAAATATTTAAAAGATCTTAATCTAAATTATATTACATTATACTAACATTAAAAATTGTTTTTTTACCTTTTCATCATTTTAATTTATATTGAGTATTCTATTTTATTATGTTAACATTGTGTTGTACTGAACTTCCTGTACCCACCACAAGCTATGCTTTTGGGGCAACGTCATAAATTGTATCTACTTTTAATAGTATCTTCATGCAGGGCCGGATTGGCCCTGCGAGTTACCGAGTAAAACTCGGTAGGCCGGTTATGGCGGTGTTTGGTCGTAATTTTTTTTCTATTTGGGAATGAAAAATTATTTCAAACATCAATAGAAGTTATAATTGAATAGAATTATTAAATCACACCATATTTATAGCTGTAATCAAACGTTGGGAATCCCAAAACTCGGTGGGCCCATACGGCCATACCTTGTCAATCCGGCGCTGTTCAGTTCCATAGGCGCAATTTGGGCTAAATGTATTGGGGTGCTAGATTTATGTTTACCAAAGTGACCCGCTTTGCCCCCCACACCCCCCTTACAACATAAATTTTGCATTTATCATATTAACTTATTAATATTTTATAGAAAAATAACACTAAAAAAAAACACACACACATTTAAGATATATATCACTTACTCAAAATTACCTAATAATGTTAGTAATATGGTTATTAAATTAAGTAGGTATATTTATTAGAAGTACCTATTCTAGGTTTCTATTTAGTGTTAAATTACTTTTAAAACAGGACGGTAAGGCCCAGTTTCAAGATCTCCTAAATCAGAATAATGTTGGAGTTCATTTTTGTTGTGTTGAAATAATAATGTTTCAACAAAATTAGCCTCAGTTTGATTAACTATAACATCTTTTTCTATAATTTCTGTATCAGGGTCATCAACGACTTCGGAATTCAACTAAAAAAGGAAAAAATATAACAAAAATGAACATTAAAATTATTAAAAATATGTTTTTTCTTTATTTAATAAAATCAAAACTTACTTCTTGGTGTTTATCATTATCATTTTTTGACTTTTTTTCAAAATTGAAAATACTAAAAACCTTTTTGGTATTTTCCATAACAAACTTTAAAAACAATTAACAATAACAACTTGAGTCACTAAAATATTATGCAATTATTTAGTTAAAAAGGATAAACAATAAACACGAACTTGACGATTCAGACAGTTTAGTATGGACTGATGGTGCGAGTGTGCGACCTGTGTGTTTTCGCAGAAAAAAAGCCATCAGAATGGTCACATCGGATCGACAATTGATTACATGTGTTCTATTTTTAGACGGTTTTTTCTATTTACCAGATTTTATTCTGAAGAAATTGGTAAGCTGTAACGGACTACGTTTTCTATCGCGACTTCACGAAATGCGAATAGTCGATACTCATTTCGGACATTTCGACGTAATGCCGTAAATTGTAATTGTTATCGACTATCTCTCTATAAAATCTTCTTGTGTTATAATATAAACAATAAATTATCTATAATATTATATTATATAACATAATCTATATTATTATTTTTAAAGTAAAAAGTCTTAGAAATAAATGTATCCTAATTCCTATGACATAATATGGCTTTGACGTTATAGGCTTATAAAGTTATAACCAATTGTTAACTTTTCTTACGAGAAGAAAAAAAGAAACAAGTTTGTAAATGCTTAGAAAACAACAATTTATTGAAATGACGGATAGCGTCAGGTCAACCTCGCAACAGCGCAGGTCACCATTCGCTATGCAACGAGCGACACAAGTACACAACTAATGAACTAACTAGTAACCACGGACAATCAATTAATATTATCAAGTCCTACATCTCTCGTAGATAGCATCGAGCACATACACCGCGCCATCTAGGGGAGTTAACACAATAAAAATTCGATTATACTATTAAAAATTTGGGGGTTCTAATATGAAATTTGGGGGTGTTAAGCACCCACAAGCACCCCCCAAATTGCGAATATGTTCAGGTCTTGTTCATACATAGTTATTATTGCAACAAAAGTGTCATAGCGATCATAATATTATTATAAACGAAATATTTGTGTCAAATATTATTAATTTAAACTTAAGAAATAAGATGACGCCAGTGCAATGCTTGTTTTTTCTCAGACCCACGTGCAACTTCGATAAAACGCATTCAAGTAAGTTGTAAGTACCTACCTAAAATCGTTTTTTATAGAAATCTTAGAGAAAAATCACCTATTATCTATATAGTGGATAATATTTTTAAAGGTTTGACATAGTATCGTATTTTATATTTGACCTTATACTTTAGAATAAAAAAAAGTAGGCAAGTGAGTACCACTTTGTTACAGAATTCGTTGCTCGACGAAAAATATTTTGAAATTACAACAAATTAATAAAATCGTTTATCTTTGTAGCTTGTATACAATATCTACTATCTAATTGACTTAGTCCAAATTTGAACTTGGAACAATAGAACATCTAAAAAAATTATTTCTATTTTTTTTTCTAGATTTTTTGGTCTCATCGTGAACGAGTAACTTTGTACTAAGCTTTCAAGCCTAAGCTATACAAATTGAACATTTTAATATTTTATACAATTTCACCTACAAAATAATTCGCAAATTGTTGTGGTTTTAAAAAATGTTGTCAAAATTTGAACTAATTAAAATGATTATTAAAAAAGATAATGCATTATAACAACAACCAATTTTTAATTCGTTGTATACTTGAAAAACTGCATTCACATGTTTTAGAACTTAATAGAACTGTAACTCCAATTTGAAATAACTTGTGTTTAGGAAAAGTCTATTTTTGAATCGTTTTACATAAATCAAAGAAACCACTCTTCCTACATTATTTTTGGTGTTTTTTAATAGGGGCCAGAAGGTGCTCAAATATAGCTCGGGGGTGGCCCCTAGTTGCGCCTTTGTAATGTAACATGTTTAACGATTATGTCAATATGTCGGACATTTAAAACGTATTGCCGCCAAAATATAAATACTCATGAACCAAAGACGTTGCGAATACGGATAATATTAGGTTATCAATCGTATTTTCTGATAAAATATCATATGGTAATGTCAATATCATTTTTAACTCTTTTCCGAAACTTAACATTGTCCGAACACTCTGAGCATCAAAAGAGTGAAACGTAACCCGTTGAACATAATACTATAATAGTTTAAAATAGGTATCTGCCTATTGATTTAATTTTCGCAGATTCTTCATTTCCTCCATTCAACATGAGTATTGTAGCGAATTTAATCGGTAAACGGTACATTTCCCAGGCAGTCAAGTAGTAAGTAAAATGTTCAATAGTAATGGGTTGATTGAGGGGATAATTTTCTAAGGTCAACTTTGGTCTTATTTTTTTATCTGAATGATGTGATTCTGAAGTATGCTTATATTGCTCAATCATTTATTGTTCTGTTATATTTTTCAGTATTCCTAGTGCAGGTTTTTATGGCGCTACAGGATTCACCCTCTTGTGTTATTTCACGGACTGGAAATTGGTACTGCAATACGTGCCATACTACAACACAAAATTCCCGAAGGAAGTCGAAAAGAAAGAATAATCCAATAAACAATGTGTAAAACAATTTAGTGCTCTTAATATCTGTTAAAATAAAAACAGTACTTCTGATAAATTTGTATCTAAGTGGATGGTTTTTTTTCTTTTCGTAAAGGATATGTACTATTATTTTAAGAACTATTAATTAAAATACAAATTATCATTAGCCTTTGATTTATTATTACTTAATTTGTAGCTGTTAAACAATGTAATTTGTCATAAATAAAAATTCTTAAATGACTAGAAAGAAAAAAAATATCTTTTATACAACTATATGTGCTACTTGTGCTGAAAAATTGAAGTATTTGTCTTCTTAAAAATGTATATCAATTTATTTTTACACTTATTATGTAGAAGTACTTCTAGAAACTTCTTTCAAATATATAAGCAGTTTTTCTACTAAAGAAATAAATATATCTACAGAATGATCCATTTAAGTGTGTACATTCATTATTTCGAATAGTTTCAGCTTTTTGAATGACACCATATATTTTTATTTCATATTCCAAAGCAGAATAATTTTTGGAGTATTACAATTCATACAAATCAAATTTTGGACACTTAGTACAGTAGTTATAAATATTTAAAGTTTAGGTAAGCATATTATAATGGTATACAGGGGTACCCCACAAAATGTTGTCCATTACTACTGATCTAACTACTTGTCCAAAATTAGATTTTTATCGATTGAAATACTCCAAATAATATTCTGCCTTGGAATATGAAATAAAAAATGTAAGGTGTTGTCCAAAAAAGTAAAAAACTTAATACCTAACAATTATGTTAAAAATATTTTTTTTTTTAGAAATTACATGCAATTATATAAAAAGAATATATTCAAAACAATGAGTATAGACTTAGATGGATCACCTGTTATATCGTAAAACCAACACATTTATAATTGTTTAAAATCTAAAGAGATTTTCAAAGAACTATCCAGACTTAGTTTCCGATTTTGGAAGGAACTACATACATTTTTTTTCAGCAGAAGTTCCAACTGTTCATTGAAAGATATAACAATATAGTCATTATTTTTTTAATTTAATGTTAAAATCTCAGTAATAAAAAAAAAAAAAAAATATAGTCATTGTACGATTAATACATCCATTCAGAACCAGAAACTAAATTATGTTTGTGTTAAGTAAAGGGTAGTACTGCAGTCAAATTTAAATAATTAAAACCAACATCTTATAAAAGGTATAAATAATAAGTAACTTCTTGCTGTTGTAGTAGTTGCATTTATTAACAAACAATAGATATATGCTTTGGACATTAGTATTATCATATGATAATTAAGTACTAATGATTGTCAAGTTGTAACCATAGGCACAAATAGCATTTGATTTGAGGGGGCTGAAGCTTAACAATGAAGCATTTGTGGAAGTAATAAACACCTAAACAATTTAGGATATTTTTGTGGGGTTCAGGCCCTTAAGCCCCCTTCCTATTTGCATCTATGGTTGTAACTAAAACGAATTAGTCATTTCATTGATAATAACTATGCAGATTTCAGTTCATAAACATTCAATTTACAAGTTCATATATCTAACAACAATACATTTATCATTTTAATAGCTAATAATTTAGTAAAAAATATACTAAAAATCATTGACTTTGTGGAAAAAAAAATGCTTTATTATTATGAGCGATAAAATAGAATTGAAAATAATGTAATAATTAAATAATACACATACAATTCAATTACTTATAAATGATAAAATTATTAAAAAAAAAAAACAGCTTAATCAAATGTCCACTTTTGTTTACTCCATTATGGGCCATGAGTCAGAACATTAACAAAAATTAAAATGAATAACATTTGATTGGACTAAATTACTGAATAAAATAAATGTAAATTAATATTAATAACCCGTTAGACATACAAATCACGTAGTGGATGATGGAGTGGAACTAGAGTTAAATTTTGGCTGAATAATGGAGGTCTTGCGTGCTGGAACTGTTTCTGGTGTCGGTATGGTATCTCCAGTACCAAAACCCAATACTTGTTGCACAGGACGATTATTAATCAATTTATTACCATTACTTGCCTGTTTGGCCATTTGATAATCACCAGAGTCAAAAAATTTTTGCTGAAAGCCAAATAAACATTTACTAAATTTATTATTAAGATAAAAACAAACAACTCAAATAATTTACATCTTCTGAATATTAGTATTTAGTATACTACTATGGGGATACAAGCATTTTTTTAAATATTCCAATAGAATTAAAATACGTCATAACTCATAAGTTATAGCATACACCATTGTTGAAAATAATAAAATATCTCATATAGGTACCTGAAATTATTAAAACTAATAAAATAATAATTATTGTTAAGTAATGTAATTTAATTTATTGTAACTGTAAGTTTTAATTTTTATTAAGCACCACTGTCATCTTATAAGATTAACTTAGACAATTATTGTTTGTTTTTTCTTTTATCAATGAATCATCATCATACCTATATATTAAAACATCCAATTAAATTGTATAAATAAAGTTTAAAATTGTATATAATTATTTTAATTTTCAGAAAATAGCTAAAACAATAATATAATGAAGCATAATATTGTTGAAATACTTAAAATTAATGAAACACACTTTTTTTTTTGAGGGGAAGAGGTAATTTTTTTAAAATGTTGGTTAAATCAGAGTTTGGCGGTCAAACTTGGTTTCAAAATTATAGCTTTTTGAAGCGAACAAGTAGTCATTCCCTATGTCTTCTGTCTTTGGTAACCAAACTAAAGGTCCCATGGACCTTTCAGTGGGAGCTCTGCTCCCAAACCACCCGGGAAATATAAATAGTACACCTACCCAAGGGGGGGGGGACCCCATTTGGGATCTAGTTATTTGAGTATAAACCTAAGCTAACTTTGGGAATATCAATGGGTGGCTTAACCTATAAAAAACCAACAAAATATTTTACGAAGTGAAAAAATAAGCATCGAAAAATCAAGTCTAAACTCCGATCCTTTGTTATGGCAATGGAGACATATCACCCCACCAGGCTACGGAAATCTGCTTTTTGGGAATTTAATATTATTTAATTATTTTACATAGGTAAGAGAAAAATATTTATTAACTACAGAGTTTCAAAACTAAGTCCAACCACCAAATTCTAAAATTTTAAAATCATTATCAGTATACCTAACTACATAAGCTTAAAAAAAAAAAATTGTAAAAAAAAGGTGTCTGGTTAAAAAAATAAAAAATATACCGAATTAATTTTTTTTTTTAAACTAGAGATTAAAACTATTTTGATTTATAAAGTTATGTTACTCATACCCCTTTGGCTAAACGTTTTTGGAGGAGGGCAGAATGACCACTGACAGGTGGCCAATTTGACTTCATTTGATATTGTTTCTTCATACACTCTTCTTGAGCTTTTTCAACATCTTTGGGGTCCTAAAACAATTGGATAAAGGTACTTGTCAATAAGAGAAAAATACAGTTAAATTAGTCAATCAAACAATTGTTACCTTGGGCTTACAAAATTCAGAATTTTGAATCTCATTTGGGTTTTGATCAGCCATAGCTAAAACAACTTTTATAAACAATCGTAGAATTACTTCAAGATTTTTAAAACTAAGTTTATGATGAAAGATTACCTACATCTTATTATACAAATGTGCCTATATAATATCAAATCAGCGTAATATACAAATAAATCGCGGGAGTACCAGGCAAACAAAATGAAAAGGCGGATATTGGAGTATTGGACAATATAGCATTGAATGATTCGGTAAAGGGAATAGTAATAATAATATGGAGATATTATCAGTCGCGTTGTACTTGACCTCGGATCGGCGGAAAAGTAAGCGAAAAAAGTATATACAACTAAACCGAAAGGACACGACCACGGGGCAAATTATTATGGTTGTCGACTATGTTTTTTTCGTACAACTCGAAAGGATGAATGGTCGTCGACGAGGATTTTAACGAGAATAATATTTAATATTATTACCTGCGCTGCACGCGTGGTGGTGAAGGTATAATGGCGGTATCTGCGGATAGACCGTCGGCGGCAATTCGACAACTATATAATAGCAGACAAAGGGATGGAAAAAACCCGCTGCTCTGAGAAAAGTGTTAAATTAGAAATTGTTCGAAACAAAAACACCAAAAATCGTAAACATTAATCGCGATCGGACGGTCGGCGGCGATTAGCGAATAATGGCCGACACGGCGGTGTGGTACTGCTGCCACCAAGTGGAGCGGGAGAAGCCGAGAAGAGCCGCGTAAAAATTGGGCGTACGAGACGTGCGAGCTGCCAATGCTCGTAAACTAAAATACTAAAATAGGTATAATAATGTTATTCCATGTTATTATCGTCGTCGTCGTCTGTTGTTGTTTATCTGTTTATCAGCTAAATAGCCGCCGTCGCGTGTATTATTATTATCGTTGCCGTCGAAGAGCCGCCGCGGCCCGACTTCGGCAGTGTTTGGATAACTACGAGTTGCGCACTATTACAGCCACTTGCGCGCGTGCAAACAAGACGATAATAATTATTATACTCAAATACTCAATAGTTATATTTACTTGTGTGTGCGTTAAACGGTAAGTCGAATACCAGGTATTGCCGCCGAATGGCAATCAGTAGAAAACTATTTAGGTACGTCTTTTTGACGAAAACCGTACAAAACGTGAGCGGCTGCAGCCTGCTGTTAATGTTGTTTCAGTACTGATAGCGCGTTGGCCAGCGCTCACGGTGTCCCGTCTCGGCGACTCGCCGTCCACAAAAACCGCGGTGACATAACCTCGAAAAACATTGCGGTCCGTTCAGACAAGAGTCGTGCGTTGTTACTTCAAGTTGTTCACTGACGTCCCGTGTCGTTCCGGTTGTTGTTACTTGTTGTGCTTGTAGCTCGTGCTCGACCGACTGAAGAACTGTGTACGATTTTTTTTCGTTACCGTTGGCCGCATCCCAGGCCTAGAGTATTGACTAGTAAGATGTCTAGCTTATTGTTTTGCCGTAGAAAAAATAGATACTAAAATCAGTTTTCCTACAGGTAATTTTATCATCACCACAGACGCCGTTGTTAATCGTTATTAATATTTTCAACAGGAAAAATCGTTGACATTCTCAAACGTCGTCACAGTGGTCTTTTGGTATTTTGTCATCGTCGATAAGAGCGATGGAGCAGTCCGTCAGCGAGCTGACCAACTTGCTCCGGAAATGGGAAGAAGAAATGCCGACCCCTAACTACAACCCAATACCGACGTTGATCAAGTAATTGAAATCTTAATATTAATGATGAATGATTTTCAATTTTTAAATGTTATAGTTTAAGATATAGCCCTAAGCCTTTTTTTTATTTTGTAAATAGTATTAAGTTAGAGAAGTTTTTAATGTTATACTGAAGTCTGAACACCTGAGCGTTTTAAATATTTAGTAGATCTACTAAACATAATTTATGATTTAAACGTTTTCCAGATTATGTGAATTATTTGAAGCAGAATCAAGAAATTATCTCAAAAAAGACCCAGATCCTTTTGATGATCGCCATCCATCCCGAATAGATCCTACTTGTGCATTGGGCCAGATGTATAAGATTTTGTTTCGTAAAGATTCTTTAATGAATAAGGTGGGTATTCAAATAAATGCATATTTTGATCGTATATAATTTATATATATTATTCAAACTTGTATCTGTTAAATATTTTCAGTTAGTAATGGATTATTTAAAAGAACATCATTGGCCAAGACGAACTAGAGATAACCACGAATTAAATATTACCGCATGTAGACTTATAATGAATCTCATACCAGGTTTAGAAACAACTGTTGTTTTTGAAAGTGTAAGTAAATATTTAATCTATAAGATTAATGTTTGTAAACATTAAAAAGAATTATGTTTTTTAGCCTGCAAATGATCAGCTTATTAAAAGGCTATTCAATTGGGCTGAAAATGTTGATGAACCATTGCAAACTTATGCAACAGCTTTATTGGCATCTTGTATGGAGTTAACAGACATTGCTGCTAATTTCAAGTATGTATATTTTTAGTATTTATTTTGATACAGTTATATGAATAAAAATAATATATATAATATAATTTTAAATTTTGCAGAGAAGATAATAATAGACTTGTCCCAATTGTATTGGATCGTCTACATTTTTACTATAAACAGTTTTGTGCAATTGAACTCAATAAAAAAGTAAATAGCGATCAGCCTAATGAAGATACGATCACTCCACCTCCAAAAAGAAAAAGTAATTTTTTAATTTATAATATTTGATGAATTTTAATCTGTAAAACATCATTATTTTAATAATTTATTATTAAATATTTTCATCATTTAAATCAATCCACCAAAAAAAATTTTGAGTAGACTACATAACATGATCTCATATTGACCATTTTAATAAAAAAAAAAAAAAATTACTTGATGTTTGTTTAGTGCGACTCAAGCCAACAAGTAATTCGGAAGTTGATAACACTGTTGAAGATTCTAATCAGAACACAAATACAGATTCTCCTAGTAAATCAAGTATATTTATTACCAGTGTTTGGCACATTCCATTTAAAAAGGATTTTTTTTCTGCCCCCGTTCTTTTAAAAATATTAAAAATTTGGTTTTTTGCCATTCCTTTTGATTAAAAAACAAGTTGTTCCAAAAATTGTGAAAATAAAAAATGCAAGATCTTTATATTGTTTAACAAATTACTTGATAAAATCACATCTTTTTAATAATATGAAACTGAAATATATTAAATATAAATTTATTTTCCTATCATGATCTCTAACCTCTAAAAAAATAATAGCTTTTATGTACCATCTGTTGTCAATGGTTAATTTTATTTTTGTATACCTAAGCTTTGACACTTGAACTTATTTATTACATTAGCAGTAAAATAATGTTTTGAATAAACAGAATGTTATATTTATCTTTAACCTAATTTATTTTCTTTATTAAAACACTTTAAAAAAATAACCTCTTCCCGTGAATTTTTCCTTCCAAACACTGTAGTTCATTTTTATACTATTTAATTTTAACTATTCAATCTAATTATGTATTTAATTTTAGAAGAAAATGGTATTTCTGGTGATAGTAATTCATCCTCTACTGAGTCTAATACAAGCAACTGGATACAAATCTATCCACCTAATTTGACAACAAAATTAGTTTATTGTCTCAAATATTTAGTTCCAACTGGAGAATATCAAGAGGTTTGTTTTTTCTATTTTAATGTACATTATGTATGATAAATTGTTTAAAAAAAGACTTGTTTCTAGTTTTTAACACATGCCTACGAGAAAAATTCACTCAACTTAGTTATGAGAATAATCAACTCTTCAGATAAACAAAATGGTTATTTAACTTTTGAAGCATTAAAATACTTGGCTGCTCTTTTATGCCATAAAAAATTTGCCACAGAATTTATTGCTTCACAGGGCTTACAAGTATGTTTCTTATATTTTATGTTAATTTGTTAAAAAATCATTTTAATAGAAGTGGTGATGGTTACAAAAAGAACCTAACCTACCCACTCAAACAATTTAAACAGCGTATTGTTATAATATTATATCACATATAATTGTTATTAATTAACTAAATAGTCATGGGTACTACTGTAGAACAGTGTAAATTGGTACTTGTGGTATAAATGGCTAAATATTATAAAAATTTCATTGTGTATAGAAAATATTTGTATAGAACAAAAATATATCAAAAAGTACTTCCAAGTCCCAATTTGTATCATAAATAATTTTATTGTTCAATTCATATTTTTTTTTTTGTCAACGTGACCATAGCAATTTCTATTTATTATTGTAGGAAATATTAATATAGTGTACTTAAGTTTACTTAACGATTAACGTCAATATTTAATAACTAATCATTAATTGGCAACACACCAAGAAAATATATTTTTAAATTTAAATTATTTACATATCTGGCGTGTATATAGAAACTTGAAAGAAATAAAAAATGTTGTGCTTTTCCTTGAAAAAAGAAACTTGTTCCGTACCTTTTTCCTTTTTTATAAAAAGTAACTAGTTTAACTAAAGAATTAGTGCCATTCTTTAAAAAGAAATTTGTACCGGGAATCTATTCCTTCCAAAAACTGATTGCAACTTTAACTGAAACCTAATCCAAAGCCAGAAAATTTAAAAAAAACTGTTCTTAAAACTAAAACTATTTCTAGCCCCAAAACGGTTTTTAAACTTAATATATGATTTAATCCACCGAGTACTACTTATGTATGGTCAATCTAAATCAAAGTTTGTTTTTGATATCTACCAAACTAATTATTTAAAATTATATTTGATCTGGGTCTGAAAATGTTAGCACACCCGCTCTAAATATATGTTTGCTTCATTGTGTATGGCACACATTAAATGTTGTGACAAGTATGCTTTAGACTTATCTGACATTAAATATTGTTTTTCTTATTCATAAAATGTTGAATGTATTTTATATAAAAAACATTAATTTGTTTTATGTTTAGAAATTACTTCTTATTCCAAAACCTAGTATTCCATCAACTGGTGTTTCAATTTGCTTTTATTATTTGTCATATTGTGAGGAAGCTATGGAAAGGATTTGCCTTTTACCTGAACATGTCCTTGTTGATCTTGTAAAGTATGTTAAAATATTTTTTTGTTTGATAATAATATTATACTTAACATGTTTTTAATCATCACTTGTAAGGTATGCACTTTGGATGTTGGAGTGTTCTCATGATTCTAGTAGATGTCATGCAACTATGTTCTTCAGTTATAGTTTTCATTTTAGAGTTATTCAAGAAATATTTGATAACCATGATGGATTACGTAAGCTCGTTAATGTGGTATGATTTATTTAATTATTCCAAGTTAAATTATTCAAGTGAAATGTACTCCTAATAATAATTTCTACAGGTTAGTACATTGCCTATTCTTTCATCTGAAGATCCAGCATATAGTTCATTAACTGAAGATGCTGAATGTTCTTCAAGACAAATTATTCGACATGTCTGTGCTGGTTTGAAACATTACTTTGAAGCCCATTTACATATAAAAGCTCAACAAATACGCCGTGCAAAAATGAGAGATTCCGGTTTGTTAATTTCATCAACAATGGTTCATAATTTTTTAGCAATACCTGGTTATAAAGTATGACATTTTCAAAACTTAATTAAGTAAACAATGTCTATATGGAATATCTGTATTTTTTTTTAGTCTACAAAAAAATCTCGAGCCGAAGTACAAGAAGAAATAGAGCTATTATCAAATGCTGTGTCTCTGAAGAGCCATTGGACACCAATTGATCAATTACTTAAATTGGGTGGTTTAAGTTTATTATTGCAAATAATCAGTTTGGCCCACGAATGGAACTTTTCTGGAAGGCACGCGTAGATAAAATTATTGATTTATTTATTTATGCTAGTTACATCTATTAAATTTATTTACAGATGTGAAATGATTAAAAATGCACTAGAAGTAATAAACATATGTGCTGTATTACCAAAAGTTCAATTGGAATTATGTGAAATACCATCACCTAAAATTCCAGTAGATAATCAAAATGATACCTCATTAATGGAAGATGACCCACAAGCTGAAAATGACACTGTGGGATTAAATATTATTATAAAAGCAGCAGAAGGAGATCTTTTAGATGCTGATATTCAAAAAGCTGCACTCTCTGTCATTATAACTTGTGTTTGTGCACCAATACATAGGGTACAATATATTTTCATTTAACTTTTAATTTCAATTTGATTTTGTGATATAAACTAATCAATAAATATTATACTTCAGGAAGGTGGAGGTATAGCATACTATTCATCATATGGATCAGCTAAAAAACGAACACCTAAGACTTATGATGGTGCAGTGATTGAAAAAATTTGGGATTGTGTTAGAAATAATAATGGAATTATGGTAAGTTTAGTTTCAGCATGTTAAATTGGTTGACTAGTTTGAATATTATGCAAGTATATGACTTGAATTATTTGATAGTAACTTATTTGGCTTAATGCGAATTATGTGAATAGCAAAAACTTCCCTTCAAACTTATATATTTGTATAGATATAGTTATATATTTTACTATCTTTAATGCAATTAAAGTATACAATTACTAAGTACAGCATTTTTCTTGAAATAATTAAATATTTTTTTAAAAATCTTCTGATGTTCTATGTAAACGCAGGTTATTTAATAGTTTTTAAATATATTTCAATAACTGTACGAAAAGTAGTTTTAAAAAAATTAGGTACTCATGTGTATCATAGTGACAACTTATAATTTTTTTACCCATAGGTTCTACTTACTTTAATGACAATTAAATCTCCAATTACTGATGTTGATGCTATACGAGGATTAGCAAGTCGTGCATTAGCTGGATTGGCTCGCAGTGAATCAGTTCGCCAAATTATAAGCAAATTACCTTTATTTAACAGTGGCCAATTACAAAGTATGCAAATAATTATTTTAAGATTTTTGATCTGAATGCATCTTAAAAATTGTGTTATCAATTCAAAAATGCGATAAACTTTATAAATGATATTTTTATGAATTATTTAGTTAAAAAATACATAATGTTATAGATTTAATGAAAAATCCTGTGTTGCAAGAAAAACGACAAGAACATGTAACATTTCAAAAATATGCTTTAGAGTTAATGGAATTGGTTTCGGGGAAAAAAAAAACTAATGGAGCTGAAATAGAAGCATCTATGGCAAATATAAATCGAGTATGTTTTAAATTTGTAAAATTTCTAACTTTTTGATCTTGATTATGTTCAAAATATTTTAACTGTTCATAATGTTTAGAGTTTGAGAATAATGTTTAGATTTATGTTATTTATTTTAAAATTAGTATTAACAACTATATATTTTATGACAAAGATTCTACTAGATTTTGTTAAATGTTAAATTTTAACCCAGGGTCAATGATATTGTAAATTAAATAATATTGAATAGTAAATAGAAGAACTTAGACTTAAGTTTAAGAAGAATTTTGATAAAATGTATATTACTAATAACTTCGTTATTCCTATTTTATTTATCTAACATGATATTATTATATTTTATATGTAAACATATACCTACAAGTATAATATTATGGTAAAAATGGGATAAAATGTTTTCTGTTCAAAGTTTGATGGAACATATGGTCATCCTAATTTAGTACCACTAAGTACCAAAAATATAATTATCAATTTTAATGATTTTCTGTATAAATTATTTTATTGTAGGCAAACATTGTTGCACAAACTAAAATTCATTTCAATGAGCAACAATTGCTCCTTTTAATGCATCAACATTTAATGGCAAAAGGTTTGTCCACAACTGCAGAATCATTAGTACAAGAAGCAAATCTTAATATAGCTGAGAAAAAGTCTGCACCATTTACATATATTTCTCATTGCCGTGTAAGTATTATGTTTAAGAGGTTATAATCTCCACATATGTTGCTTTCATCTTACAAACTTTCAACATCAAATTTGCATTCGGCCGAAACAATTTTGTGTTGTTAGTTTAAATATTACCGTAAATAGATTAATTGTGTGTGGTCTTGTTGGTTTTTTATATTTTAATTTTAAAACGAGTTATAAGTATGTAAAATTTAAAAAACCACAAATTGCTTTGAAATTAAAATAACAAAAAAACATACATTTTCTTAATTTTAAATTTGATAGTAATTAGTCTATTGAGTGTAATATTAAAATTATCAACACAAAATTGATTCTAATGAATGCAAATTTTCCATGTTGTTAGATGGATACAATACATGAGAGTCCTCTCAGAAAAATATTTTAAGAATGATCTTTAGTTTTTTTGGTTAATTATATAAATACTAATAAATATTTTTGTACTTCTTTAAGAATCGGTCTATTGGAGGAATATCCCCAATAAGTTCTAGACACACAATTCAGAATCAAAAATCTGAATTAGCCAATTCATCAAATAGTTCTTTAAGTGCCGGGTTTAGTGCAAGAGGAATAAATTCAACTCCTATACGTTTGAATGTCAATAGGTATCTTGTATATATTTAAATATCTTATGCAAATATATCAATTGTATTTTATTTATCTAGACGAACAGAAATTCGTCCAAAACTAGAGCCTGAACAAGAACTGGAGTCTCCTATGTCTAAATCAGTTCATAAAAAAATTGATCAAGATTTAGCATCACTTACTGATAATAATACTAACTCAAAGGTTAGTTTAGAATCTATTGTTACAGAATACTTAACCAATCAACATGCTTCATGTAAACATCCTATGGTTACATGTCCTCAATTCAACTTATTTGTGTAAGTGTTAAAATATTTAATGTAATGACCAAACAAATATATACTTAATCATGTTTTCATATAGACCACACAAATGTCCTGATCCTAAACCCAGGAGCTCAATGTGTACAAACTTTGCTATGCGATTTACCAAAAATATACATTCTAGAAAACTAAACCAAAGACTAATACACAGTCGTTTTTGTCCAACACGAAATTTCCACATGGATGATGAAGAGGCATATTTCACGTGTTGCGAGTTTTTAGTAAGTCTATTAGAAAAAAAAAATATTTATTGTTTTAATAAAAAAAAAAATTAATTTTAGAGCAAAAATCGTGTTGCTATTGGGACATACAATGGTGAAATAAAAGTATTCAATTTATTTACTTCTCAAGAAGAACTATCATTTTCAGCACATGATTCATATATTATAGACTTACAATGCAGTAATGATGAAAGGCTATTGTTATCTTCTGCTTCTTGGCGAACGCCTTTAACATCTCTTTGGACTATAACTGAAAATGCAATCACAATTAAGTAATTCTACTATAACTTTTTTTTTTTTTTTTAAATTTCATATGTTCTAAAATACTATTTTTTTGCTTAGATATTCTTTGGACCATGAAGAATACTGCACATTTAGCAATTATGACCAAAATAAAATACTTGGAACTAAAGCTGAAATAGCAACAGTAATTACTTAATCTCAGCTACTCATTATAAATATTTTAACACAATTTTAATCATAACATTTTCCCTAGATATATGATTTGGAAACTAGTAAAAAAATTATAACATTAGTTCCAAGACACTCAAATCAGTACAGTAGAAATCGAGCAGCGTTTGATGCTACAAATGAATTGGTATTATCAGATGGTGTATTATGGGATGCTAACGCTGGGAAAGAAATCCACAAATTTGATAAATTAAATCAATGTGTGAGTGGAATTTTCCATCCAAATGGACTTGAGGTAAGACATATTGTTTATAATGTAAGTTAGATTTACATTGTAGTAAAAAACTAATTTTCAACCTATAACTTTGTAGATTATATCAAATACTGAAGTCTGGGATATGCGCACATTCCAGCTGTTGCGCACAGTGTCAAGTCTTGATCAATGTAATGTGACATTCTCCAAATCTGGAGAAGGAATGTATTTGTATGTCATTGATCAAGAAATTGAAAATGATTCTTCTTACCAAACTTCATTTAAAACTTTAGATCCTAATGATTATTCAAATATAGGTAAATATAATGAACATAGTGGTGTTAATTTTTGACATATTTTTGTATTTATAAAACATTTAAGTATAAAATGTATTTGTTTTTACTAATTGTTTTATGCGTTTAGCCACTGTTGATGTAAAAAAATTCATTTATCATATGGCTTGCAATAGCTCTGATACTCAAATAGCTATTGTTGAAAATCAAGGAATGTTTGAAAATATTGATGAGTCAATTGTACGAATATACGATGTTGGTCGATCTAGAAACGAAGATGAAACTGTAATTTTTTATTTATGGTTATTTTGATGAACTAGAATTAATTATATTTGTAAATTTAGGTTGAAGATGACGATGACGAAGATGTTGATTCCGAAGGTTCAGGATCAGAAGATGAAAACATGTCTTGTACGTATTATAATTATTTATTATTTATTTAATTTATAATATATTATATTTAAAAGCTAATGGTTAAGTATACAGTAGTTTAAATATTTAATTTATAGTATATTATATTTAAAAGCTAATGGTTAAGTATACAGTAGTTAAAAATAAATATTTTGTTCAAATATTTAATTAGTGTTTCCCTCGATATTGGAAGATATGATAGTTGGAGGAATGTCAGGTGGGATGAATGGTAATTTTTCAAGTGGTAGCAGTAGCAACAGCAATAGCAGTTTCGAGAGCATTGGTGATAGTTCTCGTTCATTCACTCCATTATCTGATACAAGTAATGATGCAAGTTATGATGCTGGTGAAAATTCAGACCCAGAAAACATAGGAGCTTGATTATTATTAAATCTAATATATTTTTATTGTTTTTATCTAAAGAGTATTTTATGTAATAAGAAATAATAAGACATTACTTCTGAAATACATTAAATTTACAATTGTTATACCGGTGTTCAGTTTTGTATTTCTGTGATTGAAAACAACGTTTTCTATTGTATGTATTATTGTACTATTATGTTTGTTTGTATGATAATATGATAAAATAGTTTTACAAGAAAACTTTTTGAAGACTCTGAAAGCTTATTGAGAGTTATACTTTATAGTTTGTTGTTGACAAAATAATTTATGTACATAAATGTCAATTATACAGTAATATATCATAATATCTAGTCTTTATACAAATTCCTTTTCATTACATTATGACGTTTTAAATGTTCCAAACATTGATTTATTTTTTATTGGAAACCATTTACCTACTATCTCAATATGAACTAGAGTTATTTGTGTTGTGTATCTTAATTTATATTTAATTTAAAAGTACAAATGGTATGTACTATGTGTTTAAAGCTCTGAACACACTTAACTTTTTATGCCTATCAGGTCTAGCAATATTAAGTTTGAATGTCAAAAACAGACAGATTCATTTTACTGAATCATATGTCTTATGGTATCTAGCACTTTTTGGTGTATGTTAGTGAAATATGTGACATGATCATGATCCAGTTCATATCAAAGTGGTACAAGTCTTAGTAACAGAGAAAGTTAAAGAAGAAAGTTTCTTTACCCTTTACTAATTTCTCAACTCTGGAACAAGATATTAACTTATTAAGTAGTTAATACGTACAATGCATTTAAAAAATCTACGAGATAATGATACTGTTTTTAATCGTCTTCAATTTCTATAAACTAGGTATGTTAAAAAATAAATGTTAAGCTAACACTATAAACTTAGCTAATGATACCCTACAATTTATAAGACATGACTAGGGTTTGTAAGTTCATGCATTTACTTATCAAACTTGGTAAGATATTAAATCTTAGGCAAATCAAAATTTGTTTCAATAGGACAGGTTAGTCTGTGGACTAATGGACAATGAACTTCTTTCATCTGACACAATAGTCAATTACACATTAGTAATTTTGATGAAACTGTGTAAGTAATATATTTATATTGAAAAAACAAAATTTGTTTGAAAACTTTAATTGTTAAAAAGCTGAAACAATGCAGTGTCCAATGTTATATAAAAAACGTTAATTTTAAAATAGTCCTCAGATATTGAAAGTCGTCAGTCACTATTAACTTCTTCATGGTGCTTTTTGCCAATTCCCAGATCTGAGAGAAGAAAATTTTAATTTTTCTACATCAGCCACCATGGTTATATTTCATTTTCATTATTATTATTTATTAACGTTAAGTAGTTAATAGGTAGGTAAAATTAGGTACTATAAGTATATGCCTAGTATTACCTACCAACAATTGGTCATTGGTACAATGGTCCGTAATTCGTGGAATTTATTTCAAATACCAAAATAATAATATTATTTTTATGTTAATTGTTCTTTTGTAAAATCATATTATAAAATATAGACATATAATTCATTGTTGGTTGGGCGAGGGCCCTCATCAGTTGTTGTGTTCTAATCAAAAATTAGTAGGGGATGTAGAAATGTAAAATAAATGTGCGTACCTAAATAGTGAAGTGAGTATTTAAATGTTTTATTGATTGGATAATATATTAAGAAGGGATAAGCATAAAATTTGTTTTTAAAAATAAGAAGCACTCCGTCCCCCACGACCCTTTCCATTCAAGCACTGGAGGTGTCTGGTTCTCATTAAGTAGCGCATGTGCCATGTACTAAGTTATTTTATTTTTTGTCTTATCTATTAGTTCATGGACTGAATTAAATGTGTAATTAGCAGGAATTAAAGTACCTATAATTTTCTTATTAGATATTATGTATAATATCTTAATTTGTGGTATTTTGTTCAGTGACCAGTGACCTATACTCTATGTCTAATTCAGTATCGATTTATAACCGGGGAATTGCATTAAACCATTGTTCTGTGATTCAACAAAAATCAAATTATCACAAGCTATAATTTTTTTTTAAATTCAATAGTTTGAACTTTATGACAGTGTTAGAAAATCTGGATACAGCAGTGGCGGATTTACGGGGGGGGTTCATGGGGCAGACCACCCCCCCCACCAGACACTGATATATACATATATAATTAAATAATGCATACACAGAGTCTGACCCTGCAGTAGGTATACCGTATAGCATAATAATATATGTATATATTTCAAATATAAGTAGGTTGATTATCAAGAATCTATTGAAATAATAATAATAATATAATAAAATATCTTACAATCGTATTTTAATAGTTTTGATAAAATTGTCGGTCGTAACGTTAATTCCCGATATTCTTTTGTATTGCGATAGTGAGTTTATCTGCATATTTTTCCACTATAGAAGACAATATTTTGAATATATTTGAATTTTAGAATATAATTTTTTTTTGAATATAGTACCTATACATACATAAACACAATATAATATAACATATTTGTTTTTATATATAAAAAAAAAAATACATTTGAAATACATATTATTTTTTAGGACCCCCCCCCCAGAAAAATGTTGAAAATCCGCCACTAGGATACAGTATAAGCGGAAATTCGGGAAAATTTCAGTGAGGAGACTAATATTTTTAACATCAATGTGAT
Organism: Neotoxoptera formosana; assembly: GCA_022818045.1. Taxonomy (NCBI): domain Eukaryota; kingdom Metazoa; phylum Arthropoda; class Insecta; order Hemiptera; family Aphididae; genus Neotoxoptera; species Neotoxoptera formosana. Next base: position 28,571,696 of record CM040631.1, on the reverse strand, counting down.
TTGAGGGGGGGGTCTTTAATTCCACACAACTAAAAAGCTCTCTGTTGTGTGGGGACTAAGTCCCCCTAAACCCTCCCCCCCCCGATTTCCGCCTAAGGGATATAGTCGAGAAATAAAGCACTTAAATAGTTAAATGACAAACTACCTATTTTTTTAAATTTCAAAGGTGAAGGCCGAGGGAGGAATGACCTATGACTATTATGTGACTAGATTAGTATAATGAGGACGTAATGTTTACAAGGTTACATCCCATAGGCTCTATAGCCGCTGTTGCGGAATGGTTCTTGCACAGTTTTCGATTTTTCTAACAAATTATAGTAATTATTATTACCCAAGTCCCAAAGTTCAAAGCCAACGATTATGGTGCCGTTGCCGGTCGGCCCACGTGACGACACTTGAATAATTGATAAGTCTCGAAGGCGATAACAGCGGCGGCATAACACACTATAAAGTGTTTGAAAATCATCATAATGCGACTGCAACGATAACGTCGGGTCAGGGGGGGACAAGTGGACAACAAGGTTTTGGCGGTTAAAAGCGATGAATTCGTTGTGTTCGTGTTGCCGACGCCGCCGCGGCCTATCTACATTGGCTACAACGTCATTGTTCCGTCGCGCCCCGCCGGTTTCGCGCCATCGTATCCAACCTCTGAACACGTCTCGCCGCCGTCCCAGTCGACTACCGCAACCGCTCGACATTGCCGCGGAGTTCATTTCCAAGACTCGAGCAACAGACATGGCCGTCGTCAACGAATACTGCAGCCGGCCGTACACCGTGTTCGTCGAGGGCAACGTCGGCAGTGGGAAAACTACTTTTTTGGAACAGTTCGCCGACTGCCCGAACGTGTACCTCGCCAAGGAACCGGTGCACAAGTGGCAGGACGTGCGCGGCCACAACTTTTTGGTGAGTCCGGGGATCTCGTAGTAGCCAGGTCACACTTCGGGCCCTCGACGGAGTACCCTTACACCACCCCCTCGTGTAATGTGTGTTCAGTATTTGTAAGCTTTTGTTTTTCCAGGGCCTGATGTACCAGGACCCGAAACGATGGAGCTTCGCGTTCCAGTCGATCGTGCAGAGAACCATGTTGGAACTGCACCAGGCCAGGCCAGAACGACCCGGTCAGAACATCAAGATAATGGAACGGTCCATCTACAGCGCACGGTAATAGCCCTCATTTATCATATTTTTTTTCCCGCCTATTTTTTCGTTATAAAATATTAATTGTATTTTGTTATTTCTGGAGGCGGACAGCATTATTATCGTAGGTAGGCCGCCGCCGCCGCGGGTAAAACCTGTTTATAATACAATGAATAACAAATATAATATCGGTAGGTAGCAGATGAGAAGATTCTCGTTTTTCTTTAATTAATATTTTGGACTTTTGATTTTTTACAGTAGGTATTTCGATTGGGCAATGACAATGTACCCATGGTTGTATTTTTACACAGTTCTACGAGTGTTTTTGAAACTATTATAATAATATTATGGTATTATACAGTATGTTGTAATTTTAATTTTCCGATAAAATAGATACTATTTAATTTTGCCGATACGCATATTCATTATTCATATAATATTTCAAGTGTGGACGGTGTAGACCGTGTTGTTTGTCTCTATATAGTATTATATACATATTATTTATATGTATAGTATGTATTATATTGATAGTGGGGGGTATGGCGGTTTTTTTTTATTATTTAAACGTATTGACAACCAGATGTTTTCGATTATAAAATAATATTATAATATTAATGTTTCACAGACTGACAGATATAAGACGGCATTCCTAACCTAATTTAGTAACAATAATTATTAACAGCGAATTATTATTGTTAGTTGTTACGAATTACGGTCAAATATTATCAACAGTTGATATTTAAAACTTTAATTTAGTTTTGATTTGCCTGCACCTATAGATATTTTTTAATTTACAGTCTTAAGAGGACGCCACACCCGCATGTGTTGTCTCCGTCTTACAAACGTGTAACATACCAAATTTACGCTCAGCCGTTCACGTTTTATGCCGTTAGCTTAAAAATTAGAGTGAATCGACCTATTATAAAAGTTGATGGTAAAAACTTTATCTGTGTTTTGTTGGAAATCTTTTTACTATAATTCAGTTTTTAAGTGAGTTATGTGTGTATAATAAATGTAAATTAAAAATGCTCATAACTCACTTAAAAACTGAATTATAGTAAAAAGATTTCCAACAAAACACAGATAAAGTTCTTACCATCAACTTTTATAATAGGTCGATTCACTCTAATTTTTAAGCTAACGGCATAAAACGTGAACTGCTGAGCCTAAATTTGGTATGTTACACGTTTGTAAGACGGAGACAACATGTGCGGGTGTGGCGTCCTCTTAATATAATAGTATGGTAATGATTTCAAGTCAACCTGTTCTACAATATATTCCATAATATTCTGCACAATATTGTTGCTTAAACTCTAAATTATTTTGAAATTCATAAAACAAATTCGAATGCTATATTTTTTTAAATGAATTATTTTAATACCAATTATATCAGAAAATATAATTAGCAATTGGGCCGACAGACGTCTGCACTCATAATAGTGGTTTTTGGTATACAAAGATTTTATTTCATTGAATTCAAATTCCACACATTCATTACAACAATGACTTACACGACAACTAGTGTATCACAGTATTTTTGTCACTTAATTCATTAAATATTCTAATATACAAATATCGATTATTGTTATAAACAAGATATTGAAATAATTGTGGTTTTTCAATTTTATATCTGAATTTTATAATCAAACTATAGGTTTTAATATTACCCAATCATTATAATTTATAAGTAATAAACAAATAAACAGTAATATATGAAAGTAATTTTGCTTTTTATTAATTTACTATTATTATAAAACTAATTGTAAAAATGATTACTAGTTATTACTATAATTATAACAGTAAACTATAATTGTAGTATCAAGTATCCAAAGATAACAAGAATGTTCAGAATCGGAACAACTCAACAATGTATAAAATAAAAATGAATACTTTAAAAAAATCAATAGTTTAGTATTGAAAATAAATTAGAATACCTATATAAAATTGACTCATAAAGAGGTACTGTAAATAATTAATAATTTAAAACAAGGTATATTCCTAGGATTTGATTCTATCTCTTCAAATTTATTATTACACATTTCAGATTATGCTGTTAAGCCGCTTACTCACTTAATTAATTTAAGTTTTTAAAAGGTAATTTTCCATAAATATATTAAAAAAAAGCTGTTATACGCCTTATATATAAAGCAAGTGATGCGAGAGAATTACATAATTATGGACCAATTTCTTTAATATCTGCTATAGCTAAAGTTATTGAAAAATGTGCTAAGATGCAATTAAACCGGTTCACTTTAGATAAAAAAAACTATAAGTGATAAATAATTTGGTTTTAGAGACAATATAGGTTGCCAAGATGCAACCTTTTTCGAATTTAATCTATGTATCATTAGACAAAGGTAAAAGACTTGTGGGTATATTCTTAGATATAGCAAAAGGCTTTGATTTTGTATCGCATGACTTGCTCTTAAAACATTTAAAACAAAATTAGGTTTCAACACATTTTGGTTTTGGTTTAAATTAAATCTCAAATATATCTCAAACAACAAGAATTAGTGGTATTGCAAGTGATCTATGTTTAGTGAAGTGTGGTATACCTAACGTGACCATACGTCCCGCTTTGGGCGGAACAGTCCTGCTTTCAAGCTTTATGTCCCGCTGTCCCCAAAGAACCCAAATTGTCCCGTTTTCAAAAATTTTTATTTTTATCATATTTTATTCATTTTATTCCACTAAAAGAACGTATTTATTCATCACAAGTCACTACCAAAAACTACAAAAAATATTTGCGGACCTGAAAAATTTATAAATTATGTAATATAATATATTATACTATATATACTATATTTCTATTGTTGTGATCTTACGAAAAAATTATTATGGTTTTCCTATTAAAATTTACAGGTGTCTCGCTTTGAGTAAAAAAAAATATGGTCACGTTAGGTATACCACAAGGGACAGTATTCGGTCCAATATTATTTACTATTTATGTAAATGATTTACTAAATTTAAATATAAATGAAAATATACTAGCATTTGCTGATGATACAGTTTTATTTTTTGAGGGGGAAACTTGGACTGAAGTGGAAAAAAAGCAAACTCAGGACTATTATTAGAAAATAATTGATATGCTAAAAATAGTTAAATGTTAAATAAAGAAAAATCAGTCTTTATTCCCTTTGCCTTGTCTAATACTAACATACCAGAACAAATCATAATTAAATTACATAACAATAACTGTAAAAAAAATAATATAACTGATAAATGTAACACAAATTGTAGGTATGTAGCTTGGCGTGGCGCGTTGGCTGCTACCAGTCGTGGAATGTGACTGGGAATAAGCAACGGCCACAGCTACTAGCTCTCGGATGGGTGACCACCCGAGTTCATAGTGGTTAAACCTTGCCACACATACACGTGGTTGCTACCTAATGTAACGGCCGTAAAAAAAACAATCGTAAAAACAACCAACCGTACCAACCCTTCTCCTACCTTACAGTTCAAGGCTAATGACCTCGTTGTCGAAGCCTCAACCCTAAAAAAAAAAAAAAAATTGTAGGTATTTATCTAGAGTCAGTTCAGCAAAATATTTGATGAGCACCTAAAATACCACATATTGAAATGGTAATAATGCGTTTAAGAAAATGTTTTTTTATATTTAAAGAGCTATGGAACATCCTAGATGTTTTTAATCTAAAAATGGTATATTTTGCTTTTTCTGTGTTAATGTATGGTCTGATTGTATGGTGATCAGCTTATAAGAATGTATTAGAACCATTAAAGATGACTCAAAGAGCGCTAATAAGAGTACTAAGGAAAAATTATTATATTACTCATAAATGATTCATTTATTAAAATTAAAATATTAACATTAGAACAATTGTATGACAAATTATCAACCATTAAAGTGTTCACAAATAAACTGATTATGAATATCTTAATACATATAACACAAGAGGAGAGAATAGTGGTAATTTAAGATTGTATAAACCTAATACAACTTAAATAGCAAACTATTATATAAATAATTGTATACAATTTATTTCATCAACTACCCAATTAAACAAATTGATAATACAAATAAATTTAAATTAGCGATTAAAAATATGTATATGCGATTATTTGATTAGTGTCTCATTATTATTATTATAAATTGTATGTCTACTTATGTATTGTTGTGGTCTTTACAATAAGTTATTATGTTTTATAATTATGTTAGTAATTAAATTATGACTATACTTATTAATACGTGTTAAATAATTATCTAATAGACTCTCTGCACAAGCTTTACTTACAGGGAGTAGATATCAATGTAATATGCAAATATGTTATTGTTAATATTGTCTATATTAATTGAAATATATATTAAATAAATAAATAAAAATTAAATTGTCCTCCAAAGAGACTTTCAAAATGGTTTCAAATTCACTTAAAAATATTATCTAAAATTGAATTTGGTAATTTAGATATATTTACAATACATATATGGCTAATATAATTGAGGCATAGGGCGCTTCGGCCCATAAAAAATAACAGGACTTGCCGTCCTATGTGCATGCCTATGCTCACAATGAAAGGTACATGAAAATGTACTTTTAATTTATATTAGATATTTATAATTAAATGAATACAGTTTAAAATTGTTTTTATTATATTATTCATTTGATAAATAAGCAAGAATTGGAATAATAAAATAAAATATTTACATTTCAGAAATATATTTGTTGAAAATTTATACAAAGACAACCTTATGGCAGCTCCAGAATATTCCGTGCTAGATGCATGGTATAAGTGGCTATTAGAAAATGTTCAAATTGAATCTGACCTCATAAGTAAGGCATAATATCAAATCATTATTATTTTTTTAAACATTAATATATTATTTATTTTTTAGTTTATCTGAGAACTGATCCAGAAATAGCTTACCAAAGAATCAAAACTAGGAATAGGTCTGAAGAAAAAGATGTTTCATTTGAATACATACAACATTTACATGAATTGCATGACAAGTGGTTAAATGTCCACAATACTGACGTACCAAAGAATATACCTGTAAGTAAATGTATTGTAATTTAAGTGGATATTGTATTAAATTTGTGTTTCATCCCTCTACTTAAATTAACAAATTTTTTTTGAAATTATTATAATATTACTTAATTTTTGTCATTAAAATGCGTTGAAAAATCATTTATATATTTTGATTTACCTCTAAGATATTTAACTCGAACTGAACTTTTGGCAGTACTATAACATTTAACCTAAACCAATTTGTATGAGTCCTTATTGTTCTTAAGATAAATATTTGTATAAGTGTAAATTAGTTCTAGTTGATTATAATAACATACCATTTAAATTTTAACAAAATGTATTTTATTGTTTGTTTTAGGTAGTGATTGTTGATGCTAATCAAAGTATGGATTTAGTTAAGAAGCAATTTAAATGTATTAGAGACCTAATTACTAAAAATGCTTCTGCTCTTAGAGAGCCAAAAACAAGTCCTATAGTTTCTGAAATTGGTAAAATTAAAAATGACATTCACATCACATCTAATTGTAAATTGATGTCGGACTCGACCATTGTTCCAGCTCAAAGAGTCTAATTTAAACATTCTTTTCTTTGACAACTTAACATTTAAGACATTTCTTTTTTACTTTATATTTATACTTGTATTTACATAAATACTTTTGATAGAAAAAAATAAAATATTGAATTAAGGTCCAGGGTTTCACAAGGTTTCCTATATATTTTTTAATTATATATAATATAGTATAATATAATACATATTGCAATATGATTAGTTAAAAAGACAATCTAGATATTTATACTTGTAAAAAATTATTATTTACTATAACACATTTTTTTTTTTTAGTATTTTAAAATTAATTTGTTTGTATTCATTTTTTGTGACTTATTGCTGCACATCTAAACAATCTTATTGACTTGAGCACAATTTATTTAATAACATTTGTATGCAAATAAATTAGTTTATATATATGACAATATTAGATTAAAGTAAACATTACTTGATGTTAGAAATTTTTTTTTATAATTTGTAAAAATGCAATTTTTCTTATAGAAAAATAAATATTATAATATAATATTATTAATTTTTTTTACCAATTGGCAATTACCAATATATTACTTGATAAAGATATAGAAATTGTTGTGATAAATAAACTATATGTACTTTAAATATGCAATTGCTAATCGATTGATATATTTATTTTATATTGATTATTATTCCTCTTCGATTACCACAATATTAACAAACATTTTTGTCCAATCATAATTTTCAAAGAAAAATTTAGACTAAAGTCAATATTAAATTTAACGATCATTAATGTATAATTGCAATAGAAATAAGCATATTAAGATTCAATTTTTAGGCTAAGCACCCAGGTTCTGCAACGGCTTATCTTTTTCCATCACCAATACCACAAATTGAAAAATATCTTAGTCCGTGGTCAATACTAATGTTAATAAAAATGATGATACAAGGAATTATTATTAAACATTTATTTTAAGTTTCACAACAAAAAATCTTTTATTTGTTCTTCCATTCTTTTAAATTGCAATCTTTCTTTTTCTTTGTTAAGTATTTCTTCTGGTAAATCATCTAAAGATTTCTGAAAATAATATTTTATTATTATGCTTTTTATACTTTATTTAATGACAATTCATAAATTAAACCTTACTAAGTCTTGAATTATATGTGTGCAAGCATAACACAAGCTTTCAATAATTTCTTCTTTTAAATCCTGTTTATTTTTACATTTGCATCCATTACAATTTGTTTGGTCGGTCTCTTCATTTTTAAGGTCTTTTAAACTAAGTTTTAATGCTTTAACTCCCATTAGCGAAACATATTTTGAATACTTTGTTGCTTCCATAGCTGAGGAAGGTGACATGTTGACATCCATAATGCCCTGTAAATATCATTCTACATATATAATGGAATGAAAAAAATGAAGTTGAATAAACTACATACTTGACATAATAAACAATAAGCTATAGCTGATGTTTTTTCGGATATTTTTTCTCCAGTTCTAAATATTGTGGACACAGTAGAAGGAAAATCGACTTGCAAATCGTTAACAAACCGTTCTGTAGTTTTTTGTATCGATTCATCTTCACTAGTCTAAATTAAATTTAAATATATTTTTATTTTTTCAGACAATATACATAAAGCTTTTTAATACATACAGCGGTTAAGAAATTTGAATGCATAAAATCATCTAACTTATTGAACATAGCATAATATGAAATTTCTTTAGCAGACAGATTCCTCATTGGCCGTATTGTAACTAAAGATGTTTTGTCATTATTTTTATTATTAACTGCAAGCCCCTGTAATATATTATATTTAAGTAAGTCTTCAAAATGTACGGTTAATTAGTATTTAAAATTATGAATTAAATAGTTACAGAAACTCATCTATCATTTACCAGAGATTATTTGGTACTTCCGTGTTATCTCGACTACCCAAATATTCCCAAGACTACCTGTTGGAATCATCCGGGTTATCTCGACTACCTCCGTAGACCGTAATTTATTAATGAATATATATTCCCGCGTTGTAATCTATATGTACATCTATATGTGGTCAAATAAAATGACTAGTATTAAGTGGTGTGAACAAGAACTTAATATAAGTGAAGACACAGTTATTGACTGGAATAATTACTTACGTGAAGTATGTGCAATGGCGATTGAAAATAAACCACAGGGGAAAATTGTCGAAATTGATGAAAGTTTGTTTTCGAAAAGATTCATACCTATTAAAACCTGCTTTCCTCCTCAAAAAAATTATTAACTACATTTTTTATTTATTTTTTATATTATATTATTACAATTTTTTCTATACTCATTTTTATGCCATTTTATCGTGTTTCAAAATAGATTTATATTATTATTCAGAATAGATTTAACCTATATATTTTATATATTTTTATTATTTAAAAATTGCGGTAGTCGAAATAACACGGTTGATCATATAATAGGTAGTCTTGGAAATATTTTGGTAGTCGAGATAACACGGTTGTGAACCTAAAGTAGTCAAGATAACATGGAAGTACCGATTATTTATATAATCATACAAGTTTTATAATATTGAAATACAGTAGAAATAAATTACAAATTCCAAAGAAAACCCAGTTTTTGTTTTGTTATCAGTAGCTCATTGTGTACAGTTTGAACAATTAATTGTTGTAAATAAAAAAAATAAAAATCGAAAATTTTTGGTTGCTGAAATATTGTCTTCTATTTAGAGGTGTTTGTTACAGGAGGTTTCACTGTATTATGTTCTTAGTAAGGAGTAACTAACCTAACCTAATAGGTAAACCCATATTTGGAATAAAATATAATAAGAAAATAAATGTAAAAATAATTTTTGTTTTTTTTACTATGTCCAAAGATATTTGAGATCCACGACCTAGAGCAACATTTGAAAGCAACCGAATAGATAATTTATGTTCATTTTCTGCTGTCATTATTCGGGTACATTTTAACTGTTCAGCTAATTTTGTGATAGCACGTTTACTAAAAATTAAAAAAAAAAAAATGAATTGTTACAAATAATTTATAAATTTATCTATGACAGTTACCGAAGTTTCATTAACATATCTTCTTTTAATGTAAGGTCAGATAAATTGTTAAAAATATTTTGTAGTTTATTATTATGTAGGTCAACATTAGTATCTTCATTCAAACAATTATTTGAATAAACGGCTGTAGCAAACTTTACTATGTGGTAAGTTAAATCATAGTATTCAAAAAGTTCTTGAATTTTATTCTTCTGATCCTGGGGATAATTGTGTAAGTCACTTTCTGAAATTGTTTAAAATTAATTCATTTTATTTTATTTAACATTAACCATGTTATTACCATCAATATACAACACTACAGGATAAAATGTTAATCTCTTGTAAGTAGATTGCTGTAATCCTGTCCATACCATATGTAGTAAAGATACGGAAGATTGGGAGCCACTTACACATACCAGAACACGTTCACCTCTACTAACTAATTTTGATTTGCCAAGGGTGGCACGAAACTTATGATTAACCATAGGCACAAAACAAGTCCTATAATAAAATGTATTGTTAATTTAGGAAATTGATTGTTAAATAATTTCCACTCACTTGCAATAAACATATTTTTTTTGCAAAACAACATTTCCATCTTCGATTAGACATTTACGACATTTTAATTCTAATCTGTATAAAAACAATATCGTCAATATCTCAACAATTTAAAAAAATATAGATTTAAGTAGGAGTTTTAGTTTCTAAATTCAGAAATTATTATTCGACATAAACTCATCAAAATAACAAATAAAATAAAATAGTCTTACGGTTCAATAGATTTATGTACTTCGAACACTTCAGCACCTTCTTCATTAACGCTACACATTGTTACGGACAATTTTAGAACACGGTTTTGACATTTAGATTTAAAATGCAAATTTTAATATTTCAAATCTGACTATAGTAATTTGATGTACTTTTTAAATTATAATTTGAAAATTGAATTCTTCTAGTCCAGTTACCTCAATATCTCGACGTGTGTCCACAGTCTGTTCTCCTAAACTTGAAGTCTTGAAAGACCATGCGTGTTTACTGATTACACCGATTGATGATAGATGGTGATAGGACGGTCTTTAGGCTTTTACTAAATTGGTACCAAGGTGATAAAAGTGATCACCTTGATTGGTACCATCTGTGATAAGTGTGATAACAGCGACTATGGTTATAAAATTAAGTTATCGTTGGTTTCATATCTTTAGGTGATTTCGGTCTTATGTGGGATGTTAGCAACGGCAAAATCCACGTGACTCTTGAACACCGACACCGCACGGCGCACACGGCAAAATTATTATTTATTTTAATATTTATCATGAACCAATGTTACATTGATTATTGATAGTCGATACAATGCTATTGTTGTAGTTTAAAGTTTAAAACGTGTTAATAGTTATTATTTAACAATATTAATTCAGATTTGTAAAAAAGAACCATGGAGGACGCCCAGCCTATCGAAGAAATGAACGGCCTACCGCCTGCTGAAGAAATGAACGGCCTACCGCCTGCCGAAAAACCAAACGACTATGTAGAATACGAAGGAGAAATGGACACCTCTGACGAAGAGGTAGGACATTACTACATAGGTTTTCATTTTTTAGGTTTTGAATTAATTTTTTTGACGATATATTTATTATGTTTTAAGGACATCAGGAACACTGTGGGAAACATACCAATGAATTGGTACGATGAGTATCCACATGTTGGTTATGATTGGGACGGTAATAAAATCATTAAACCTGACCGTGGGGATCAGTTGGATAATTTTATGGAAAAAATGGAGAACCCCGATTTCTGGTAGGAATTATTAGTCAGTGATTATTTTGAATGTACACTTATAATTTGTTTATCATAGGCGTACAGTTAGAGATTTACAAACTGGACAAGATGTTGTCTTAAGCGATAAAGATGTTGAATTAATTCAAAGAATAGAATCTAGTAAAATACCAGATTCAACCTATGAGCAATATGCGGTAATGTTTTTTATTACATTAATTAATATCTTCACGTACATTTTATAATCTTATACATATTTTTAGCCTTGGATTGAATGGTTTACATCAGAAGTGATGAACATGCCCATTCGTAATGGAGCTGATCACAAACGGTCATTTATTGCTAGTCGACAGGAAGCTCAACGTGTTGAACGTTATGCTAGATTAATAAGAGCTGGTCTTCTTAAAACTAGAGAACAAAAGCGAAGGGAACGCGAAAAGAAACGAGAACGCAGTTTCTATATGATGTGGAGTACAGATGATGCTGAAGATCAACATATGAGGCGCATTACTGATCATATACCTGCGCCCAAGAGAAATTTACCATCGCATGCAGAGTCTTATAATCCTCCCCCTGAGTTCTTGTTTAATGATCGAGAAGTAAGTTATTATTGTATCTGTATGTATTGTAAGAATAGTATTTAATATTTTTCTTCTTAGATGAGGATATGGAAAAAACAAGAAGAAACTCCTTGGAAGCGCAAGTTACATTATGTACCTCAAAAGTATTCTAGTCTTAGACAAGTTCCAGCATATCCCAAATTTATCAAAGAAAGATTTACAAGATGTATGGATTTGTATTTGTGTCCTAGAGCTAGGAAAATGAGAGTGAGTATACGCTTATATATTTTATTATTAAATGACAAATTTATTCAATTATAAAAAAATTTTAATAATTTATTTGTAGTTAACTATTGAGCCAGAAGATCTTTTGCCTAAATTGCCAAGTCCTAAAGATCTACAACCTTTCCCTACAATTCAATCATTGGTTTATAATGGTCATACAGATATGGTCCGTTGTATATCTATTGATCCACTTGGTCAATATTTGTTGTCTGGATCTGATGACATGACCATTAAAAGTAATATACTTATTTAAAAAAATGTTATTTGATTTAATATGTGTAATAGATTATAACAAATTTTATATATTTATCTAAAAAAAACTTTGTCCTTGTTTAAAAAAACATTTTTTTTTTTAGTATGGGAAATTAGTACGGGTCGTTGTTTAAGGACTATACCAGTTGGAGGTATAGTGCGTAGTGTTGAATGGAACCCAAACAAAGCATTGTCATTGGTTGCAGTTGTAGCTGATCGTAAATTATTAATTATAAATCCAGGTGTTGGTGATCATTTAATAATTTCCAAAACGGATTCTATTCTATCTACACCACCTATTCAAGCATCTATTGGTATGTTTTGTTTTGAACAATTATTTTTCTTGTGTGGAGGATGATAACTATACAATTTATTTTCAGTCTCTGATAAGGTCAAAGCAGTTGTTCAGTGGGATGATGCTACACCTGAAGAATGGGAAAATGGCATTCGCCTTGTATTGAATCATTTTAAAGAAATAAAACAGGTAAATAAGTAATTTTTAGATAAATTGATTAATATTCAATATTTTATAACTCATGAGATGGCTTAAATTAATAAGATTTTTTACTTTTTAAACTAGGTATAAATATTTTTAATGTATCTTTAATATTGTCCACTATTGCATAGCTATGATAAATTGTATTTTTCAGGTGACATGGCATGGCCGGGGAGATTATGCTGCTACAGTAATGCCTGATGGTGCTAACCGATCAGTTCTCATTCATCAAATGTCTACTAGACGTTCACAATTACCATTCGCTAAATCTAAAGGATTGGTGCAATCTGTTCTTTTCCACCCAATTAGGCCGTTCTTATTTGTTGCGGTAAATTATTATTTTATTTTACAATTTTAACCATTTTTCTTTACTATAACCAAAAATTAATTATTCTGCTATTTTATTTTTTAGACTCAAAAAAATATAAGAATTTACGATTTGGTCAAACAAGAGTTGTTTAAAAAATTAATGAGTTATGCTAAATGGATTTCATCAATGGCTATTCACCCAGGTATACATATTTTTAACTTTGATCAGTTTAATAACTTATGCTTGAATTATTAGGTCAAACATACCATTTAAAATTTTAAAACTAATACCAAAAATGTGGTTTATAAAGTTCTACAAAGTATTAAGAACAGATGATGATTACTCGTTTACTTGTTACTTCTGTATAAAATAGTGGTGCATTATTCTTATTTATATAAATGCACTTCAGTGCACTTAAACAAATGATTTAAAGTAGAGTTGAGTTAAAATTGGATCAAAATGTGCTTGAAGCTGTGAAACCAAAAAAAAAAAACATTTTACAACATTTTAAATCCTTTACTCAAAACCTGATATAATTAAAGCACAACACACACAGTTAAAGAATTTGTTTTTCATGTTAAAACAAAATTGAGAAATGTATACATTTGCAGTAGCAGATTTCTTTAAGCATATACAAAAAAAGTTGTCCCTGGTCCAATGTAAGTTTTAGTCCACAGCTTAATGTTTTTTGGGAACCACTGATCAGTGCAAGAGTAGTAGTCAAAGGGTTAAACAATCATTATTTCAACATATAAATAATATTGATCTTTTAACATTTATTTTTGAAAGTTTTTGTAAACCTACATTATATTTTATTTTTTTTTATATTTTAAAATTGTAACTTGTGTTAAATTTATTAAACGCCTAATAATTTGTTGAATTTTAAATTAAAATGTTAAAGTTTATATAAAATTATTACTTTGTATACTAGTCATATAGTCATGCTTGTTTTATTACCATTTTAATAATCTCAATGATATTTAGGTGGTGACAATCTTATTGTTGGAACGTATGACAGAAAAATGTTGTGGTTTGATCTTGATCTTTCTACCAAACCGTATAAAACTCTTAGATTACATTCAACTGCTGTACGTTCTGTTGCTTTCCATAAACGTTATCCTTTGTTTGCGTCTGGCTCCGATGACCGAGCTTTGATTGTTTCTCATGGAATGGTCTATAAGTAAGTGTTTATTTGCTTTATTTTTTAATTTTGTTAATTAATGTTTTAAATTATTTAATTTTTTTATTTTTAGTGATTTACTTCAAAATCCATTAGTTGTCCCATTAAAATTACTGAAGGAACACGAGGATTGCTCAGATTTTGGTATTTTTGGTGTGACATTCCACCCTACTGAACCATGGGTGTTTAGTTGTGGGGCAGACAAAACTATTAGGCTGTTTACGTGATTTTTTTAAATGATTAAATTTATAATTTAAGAATAATTTTGAAATATACTTGATTATACACATTCAATTTAATGTTTTTTTTTAACCAAATTTAATCTTCCTTAAGCATGACAGTTAAGATTATCAATTGACAGTTAATTTTTAATTCTATTTTTGATGATAAAATGTCTTTATTTTGTAAAGATGAAGAGAATGGGTCTGTGAAGGATAATGGTGAAAGTTATGAATCATAGTGATACACTGATACTACAGAACAGGTTGTAGCTAAGACTGGTTAATATTGTATTTATTTGAAAATATGTGATAACACGTGGATAGATATTCTGGTAAGTTATTGTCCATACTTGTCTTAGCCTTGAGATCATAAAGAAAATTTGATTAGTTAATTGAACATTTAAACTCCACTGAACATGTTTATGAAGAATTTAACAGCTTTTTTTTCAATTTTACAAAATCTCAATAAAATATATTATGATTTTTGACCACATGAATGTTGAAGTTCACCGGTCTAGTGAAAATATGAATTAAGATATAAATATATTATTTAAAAAACTGATAATCTTGCTGGTAATGATAATAATTCAATGCACTCTGTTTTACCATGGTAGATTATTATACGGACTAACTTCTACATTAGTGATCAACGTAATTTATTACATATAATAATTAATGCTTTTTGAAATATTGTCACTCCTTTTACTCAAGGAATCCTGTCCTATTCATATTATATTTTAACTGTACCTATACAAACAGTAAATATTATATTCACTTTTTAATTTTAAAAAAAATGTATGTAACTTGGTTCTGTATAATATGTTATGGGCCAAAAAATTGGTCATTGTAAGAAATCTGAGAGCAATGTGCACAATGTCCTATGTATAAAATCCAAATACTTCTAATCGCTATTTTTAAAAAACGACAAAACGTATAAACTTGAAATTTTGATTAGTGGTGTCTCCAATGCTCTTAATATGCAATCAGAAGGGTTTTTAAAAAAAAAATCGATTTTGAATGATGTGATACTTACACAGTTACACAGGAATAATTCAAAATTATTTTGTTTCTGCAAATGGAAATCTCATATTTTCTGTTTATATATATGATGGTTGCCATTGGTTACAGGAAATAAAATAGTTTTTAAATAATTGGATATAATTTTCAAAATCATTTATTTTGTTTACTCGATATAAGTTAATAGTTGGCGGGGAGTTATTTGGAAAAACCTTGACATTTTTCTAAAGGGTCAACTATTAGCTTTCTGGTCACCTGATAACGCATAACTATGGAAAACTAACTTTCGTGTGATCAAAAAACTCCTTATTTTTATTTTTACTTTTATTGATCTTAACGTATCACAAAATAAAAGTATTCAAATTGTACATACTCTATGGTTTTTGAACGTACACCATTAAATATAATATTGCACGAATCACAGTGCACAGCTACATTTGACTGCGGGGAAAGGCATCGAAACGAATGAACCGATTTTACGGAGTTATCACTGCAGTTATTATAATATTATCTGGTAAATATAAAATACTTATTATGATTAGAAATAATTTTACTCCTGTCATTTATATTTGATAGAAAACCCCCAAATAGCTGTGTTAAAAATGTGTGCAGCTTACCTCCTACATTTAACAGAGTTTAAGAAGGGATAAATTTAATGGACATTTATAATTTGTCATGGGCAATAACGCCATGAAGGATTAGCTTATGTTCTAAACATTTAAAAAAAAAATTTTTGAACTATGTTCTTGGGCCATGCGTATTTATTTATAGTTGGATTTTAAGCATTATAGACAAAATAACTGGCTACAATAAGTTGGGTAAATAATATTACTTAACTACCTATACAAACCAGGTAGTTACAGTTTCCAATAATTATTATCGAATGATCCGTGCCCTAGCTGTATTATTGCGTTTATTAATATTAAATATATTATTTATTTTAAGCGATCAACAATTCACTTTAAAACACTTAACAATCATTTAGATACGTATCATCAAACGACATGAGTACCTGACGCTTCTAATAATTATGCATTCTCCGACTGAATTAAGAACCCGCTAATACGCATCGCGTTGGTACAATGATATTAGGTACCTACCTAGGTACCTATAATATTGCGTGTTATGTCGGTTTAGTATGCCAGTATGGGTAATGTCTGACCAAAAAAATATGAGTTTTAATGTCTCATTTTTATCAAAAATATAATAACATGTTACTTAATAAAAATATGAACTATTCGAGTTTGTTAATAATCGAATACGATGAAATAATTGCAAATTTATTGTACGAAAAGCCTAAAAATTATGGTAAATAATGATAACGTATTATAAAACTACCTGTAAAAGAAATATTAGACAATCCGACAATCGTCACAATTAAGCCGACACATCAGCCAGTGGCAGTCACGTAATTTAGAACCATATAAGACGTGGGTAGGTACCCATAAGTAGAATCGTGACTGTCGTGAATACATATTATTATGCATGCAAATTACTATATATTATTATTGATGATTAAAATTTGTTATTGCCACGTAAATGAATAATTTAGACACATTATTGAATCCTCGTATTAAATTTATTTTTCAGAAATATTTTATGTAAAAGTCTTAAGCTCTATGAATATTAAATTTCAAGATAGTTAAATGCAGCCTGGTAAGATTTTTATGCATTTGGTAACTTTTTTAATATCTATATGCAATTAATTTTTTTAGTGCGACGCGAGACAATACGATTACTTGGACGAAACAGCTGTAAGTAAGTTGTAGGTACCTATACAGATAAGAAGAAAATGTTAGGTATAAATTCGAACACATGCAGTTAAGAACTTTAATTGAATAGGTAATTAGACGGACAAATCATAAAATATGGTTTATAAGGTTAAGATAATGCGTGTTAAAATTAGTTACCGCTATTTATATACCTTATTGTTGTTAGGTACTTAACCTATCACCTGTGTGATTTTCAATTTGTTAATAATATATTAATTTATAGGCATATTGTGGCATATTATATGTATTAGTTATACAATATTATGATAAAATGTCTATAATATATTGTAATATAATGAATAGTCCATAGATAAAACTGTGTCTCTGTATACAAGATTAAGTTCGTACGCCGTAAAGTCGAGAACGATTGTCGAGAGTCGACCGATTGGGACGATTCTTTATTACCGTTTCTGCAGGCTGATAATGATGTGGATGGTTTTTTTTTATCTATTTATTCTCTGTTGGATTGTTAAAAATGAATATACCCTGTTTGTGTTTAGCTATGACGTAACACATCGTTGTGATGCATAAAACAGTTTTCCAACAAATGTTCTGAGGAAAAATGGATAGGAAATGAAAATGGGCATTTAAAACGCAGAAAAAATAGGAGTGGATTAGTAATTAAAAGAGAAACCATACAATTTACTATTTAGATTAGACATAGGGTCTCCAAAGTCCACACAACTCATAGTTTTAAATTTTTTCTCTAGGCTATGAATTGGTAAATCAGGCCCCGAATCTACCCCACCTAAATAGCAAAAATGGTTCTCCTTCCATTTTCGACGAAGCCTATAAACATTTTTCTGAAAATCTAGCCTTCAAATTACAATATCATGGTGTTACCTGTTTTGTATCATGCAAATTAGGTTCAAGATTTCTTTAATATCTCTGCCTATGTCACTCATCCACAAATCAATATATCCTGTCGGTACCGAAGATACAAGTTAAGAAACTATGTTCGGGTAAAGCGCCAAGCAATTATTTGTATATAATATATTTGAAGTGTAAACTTGAAAATAAATAAATAATAGTTATTATTATTATGTTCCGTGATCTCATAAATAATAAGGTACATATATTTGAATATTTCACTTCAATATGGAAACTAGCAGTAGTAATTCTAAGCTCATTCCTAAATCAGGCAAACCCAAAACTTAACTAACATATTTACATTTTACAGACACATTAGTTTATGGCCAACTTTAAGCAAACTTTTTTGAGAGACTTATTCCAAAACGAATTCGACCAATATTCTACAAGATAAACAAATCATATCAAATATACTTAGTTCGGCTCTCGTCCAAATATCTCGGAATAACACCGCACAAACGATTGGAAACTTCACTTTAAAATCAAGAGAAAAATGACCAAACTTCAGATTGCACGATTTTCGCCCTCTTCTAAATTCGAAATTAAATATTAGAACCAAACTTCTCCCGTACATACCCGCGGGCTGTGATCTAATATTCTAATCAGTTTGGTTATATAGTATATAAATTTGGGGCCATGCCAAACAGCCAAACCATTTAACATCCACCCAATTCGAGCATTCCAAAATACATCGTTAGGTGTTATTAATGATGTCCCATGGTATTTAACTAACATACCACTGCGCAAATACTATTTTATGACTGTTAATGACCTTGCTAAATTTCATTTTAAACTTACGTTTTCATTCTAAAACACTAACTCTTTAACATCCGGGACGCAATCCCTGGTCGTCGGTTCAAACAAAAATAAAACCCTTACAAAAAAAATGTGGCCTTCCTTTCTATTCCCGGTAACTATCCTCGCCGGCCAAGACGAAACTGGAATGGCGATTAACTGAACTAATAAATAAATAATAATTTAAATAGGTATTACCTGCAATGGGTAACTACTATTGTGCGTGATCTGTGTGTAACTACCTAAGTGATTATTTTTTTTATTGTACAATAAGACAAGATTAGACGTTAAATTGGGGCCGCTATAAATTATTGTTCTCAAAAAGTCATGACCTCCAGACGTGACTTATAATTTATAACATAGGTAGTACACAAGTATCTGTCGAAAACAGTTTTATACGATCGTTGATATTATAAAATATACATATATAATATTGTAATATGTATTATTACAAACGTTGTAAAAAATACGTACATCGTATTATTATAATCCACCGCAAAGTGAGTAAAAAAAAAAAAACAAAAGTTATCGATTTGTTTGCAGTTAAGACTTATTGGATCCATCATAATTCGTAATGTTATTTTCTTTGACTAGCCATCGTGGTCATAGCTATTATTTACCCACAAGTCACGCGCGTTATAATTACCTGTCTTTGAGCTGCACCTTGATATTTTTTTTAAAATTGAAGACGATTGTGAATATTGTCCTGAAAGCGACCACTGCGTGTTATTACATTATTGAAACGAGTTTTTATCTCGAACGCTGCACTCGATAAGGTCAACCAACTTGTTCGCTTGTAATACATCAATGTGTATTGATTCGGCTTGTACGTAACATGTAGGTAGGTATAGTAAATATTATGTTAATTTAATTCAACAGCTTCTGTACGTCTGTGTATATTAATTAGTTGTCGCTATCTTGTTTGGCGCTAAATGAGCTCGGAGGACTTTTTGAGATTTCTAAAAACATGATTTACCCAATTTAGGTACCTACAACGTGCGATTGCCGACTACTACTGCATCTCCAGCAGTGCAGCTGTCTATTTATGTATAGGTACACGCGGTGGTGGTATTAAAATATATTTTGTGATGATTAGAATATTAACATATTATACACAGTGTACGCCTATACAATGAATAAACAATATATTATGATAAATTGGTATCTACATACTTATAACTTAAAATATAAATATTTAATAATCTATAAAGCGCCGACAATTTAAAGATAATACTTTTAGTTTTTGCCATATCTCACTCTGAGATCAAAATACCTCATATAGGTATTGGTACTTTGTAATATTGCTTGCGCAATGGCGCTGAAGTTATTTTTAAGTTATATTGCAGGAATGAATATCAAACCAGACGGGTTTCCCTCTATTATAATATCTACATCAAATTGAATAAAAATTCACAAACAGTGTCCATTACAATCTAACGTATCCCTCAAAAGTCTATATTCTTATGTTTAATATAGTCCATTACTGTCTGCACCGCAGTCACACTGATTTTGCACATCCACTGAACTATTGATATACCTACTTTAATGACTGTAATTGTATATTTGTATTGGTTTAAAAATTATTGCTTTAAACCTTCTAAGACATTTTACTAGTAAAAGTATGGATGTCTGTAATTAAACCACTGATTATGAATACCTACTATTATTATTTTATCTATTTCCAAGATATTGTATTCAATTTTATATGTGTTAACATTTCATTGATATATTTTTATTCAGAAGATATTTATTTAGCATACTGAATTAATTTTTCCCATTGTGTAAATCATTATTTTTTTACACAGTAACATTTTTAGAATATTTAGACTTATTTTTTAAGTCTTAGGTACCATGAACCTATTCACTGCAGTTCACACCATTCTATACGGTTTGCCGGTACTGCGAAATAAGTTATATGCGATGTGTTTGGTAAGACTAATTACAATCTACCGAATGGATAAAATACCTGCTACCTAATAATATAAAATATATATTATTTGACATAAGTTATCCTTAGAAATAGATGCCGACCACCTGACTCTTCACTCAGTGTCTCAGTATCATTTTTGTATACTGTGAATACTGAATTGTCTGCGCGATTGAGTTCAAATTTATCACATCCATTAAATAGTGATCTACTCAATTACAAAGTAACTATACTCTAAACCTACTATACAGCAGAAGTGAGTTTCTAAACTTGATAATAATTCATTACTTTGTATGTTTTTCATTTGTTACCAAGATAATTGCATAATATTATACATTATAATATAATATGATTATTGCTTACATAAAAAAACCAAGGTAAGTTTATTTATAAAATATTAAGTATTTAATGTTTTTTAAATTAAACACTAATAGGTTTTGTCAAAAAAATAATAAGAGCACTTTAAATGTTATAACAGGTACCTACATTGTGATTAGTGAGAGTTTTTAATTCCAAGGCTACGATATAAATCGATTATAAATATATAATCGGTGTGACTGCGAATTTGAAGTTTGAACATCCGGACTTCCTAGTTCCTATACAGTTAAAATAAAGAATTTGAGGGACTTTTAATCTGTCTTTTATTATTAGAATATTTATAATTTCCTGGTTTTAGGAATTAGAGCTTAAAGAAATTTTAACGGTTTATATTCATCGTTTTTATCGTTTAATTAATAAGAAAATACATCGGCACGTCACCCGTCTAAAAACTTGAGTTAGAGAACTTTTAAAAAGTAAAATACCTTTATAACTTTTAGTTCCTAAGCAAAACTTTCTTAAAATTTTGTTCAGTATTTAGTTTAATCGAATATTTTAGTTTTATATTTGGTGTATATGCAAGTATTATTAAGAGACACAATTTTGAACCCAAAACGAGTATAATTAAATCCACAATTTTTTAAAGGATGTTAGTTATACATCAACGATACCTGCATGATGTTATATTCTTATAAATATAATTATTTTTGAATTGTTGAAAATGTATTTCACTTTGTATTCGATTAATCAAAATAGGTATCTTGTTTAGCCGTTTAGGTATTTATATGCGGCTATACTTATTAAGATTGAAATATACTCACGTAAACGTTATCGTTTGTATTCAAACTCAATAATTTTATGACCATAAATATAATTTTTGTATACAAAGCTTGTAAAATCGATATCATTTTTTTTTTTGTTAAAAGTTATTCTCGTGTTAGGTGTATAAACACAGAATAGTTTAAGTGGTTCCAAGGACGAGAAAAAAGAGTGGACAACAGTTTATTGTAGTATGGTAATTACTATATATATAGTATATACTATATTGTATACACTATAGTAAAATATATCTTATACTTGCACAATGAAGGTTAAACTATGTATGATGTACTATAATATGTACTATGTAACACGCTAAACGGTGAAAGATGTCAAAATAACATCTATTATATAATCAAAATGAATTATTCGTTCGGGAATAATACCTAATATTATTTTCGGTTGACTGATAAATAAAATAAAAACACATGGAACATTATTTCAAATTATATTCGATCGACGATTTAGTGTTGGAAACCATAAGGCATCAATAATGTAACTAATATTGTATTTCAAAGGGGGTGGGATGGGGTCTATTAAACCAAAGTACCCATATTAATAATATGTTTTGTTTGCGATTATTATCAATGAAAAAAACTAAAAACCAAAATTATTGTCTATTAGAATATGCAGGAATCACTTAATTTTATATTTTTTTTATATATATTTTACTTACTGTACAAATAAAATAAAATTTTATATTTTTAGTAGTATTTTATTGCTTATATATCTCAAACTTTTTTTATGTGAAATCGTTAAATATATTTCTGAGTAATTTCTAGTTTGTTTTTATTCTTATACAAATTGAATCAACATGAAATTAATTTAAAATCTACTACAGATGTTATAAAATTAACAGTAAACAGTCTCTCTACTAAAAGATGATAGTCTGTGACCTGTAGTGGAAGGCGATTTAACAAGCTTCAACAAATCTATTAACCTTCCAAACAAAAAAGATACTGGTATTGTATAATATGTCTCTACAGAATCAGAAAATGTGGACATTTTTAAGACTCACCTTTTTGTCATTTTTCAACTTCACCAGAATATATAGCGAACTAGTCTCTTGATTACCCGCTTCCCTTCTTACTCCCAGATCCCAATCAAACATATTCACAAATAATGTTAAATTTCTATTTCTAAAATATCCCCACCTGAAGTCTCCGGGCTATGACCTTATTTCTGAAGTCGTCAGTTGTCTTCCAAAAAATATATTATTTATCTCACTTATATTTACAACTCCACCATATTTATATAAATTGACTGATTGTTAATACTAATAAATTTAATACTGCGTAGTTCCTCGTCATAAATAACTGTTCACTATCGATGATACAAATTATATACAAATGTATGTTGTACGAGTATATGGTAATTATTTATACCTAGGCATATTTCATTAATTGTATTTGTTCAAAACTTGTAACATTTATGCGTAGACGTTGGCCGTTTATTAATGACTGATTTATATGGCAGAATGTGTAATGCCATTATAATAGAAAATGCTAATTATCCACCAAACATTTTTCCTTTTGAGCAATTGACGTATTGCTTAATTATATACATACGTAGTGTATTTGGATGCAAAATATGTCCAATGAGTGTTATGTATATATAATATGGATTTATTTTTTCCCGAAAAACGTATATACTATTCTTCTAGTCTAATGTCCAAAATTTTATTCAGACGAAACAAATTCAACATTATAGTTTAATAGATTTTATATTTTTTTTACACGTTTCATGCTTGAACTTACTTTCATAGTAAATATTACTATTAATGATCATTATACATACAGTGGCGCTCAACCTACTCCTCAGAAGGGGTGGTTGCCCACCGTATTAT
This sequence comes from Neotoxoptera formosana, assembly GCA_022818045.1. Taxonomy (NCBI): domain Eukaryota; kingdom Metazoa; phylum Arthropoda; class Insecta; order Hemiptera; family Aphididae; genus Neotoxoptera; species Neotoxoptera formosana. The sequence continues at coordinate 28,547,578 of CM040631.1, read as the reverse complement.
ACGTTATGGATGTGTTGGTGGTTGGGCTTATGTTCTGTTGATTTTTCACATTGTTTAATTATAAATGAGTATTATTGGAATTACTCATGTATTATGATGATTTCATACGAAAAGAACATTCCAATCAACAAACATATAAAATGTTTTCTATCATATTATACAATTATATAGGTACATCATAGGTACAGTCATAATATAGTTATTTTAATAATCGGAAATAAAAAAATCGGAATGTGTAACCAACAAAAAAATCAATAAGTGATAACATTTTTGTGTGGTGGTGACGGGAAAACAACGAACGTATTCGACAATATTACTGTCTTCACGAAGCCGGGAAAATAATTTTAAAATAGTGTTTTGATTTAATTATTTTATAAATTGTTAGTTTAATTAATCAATTGATTTTATAAAGTTGTAACTACAAAATTATTTGTATATTTTCCCGAATTTGACCATTTTTGTAAAAATTGAAAATTGAAATGTTTACAAATAAAAAATGTATATTATTGTACATGTAATATATTGTATCTTTAATATGATTAAATATATCTACAATCACAATTTATGAGGAACATTGTATTACATTTTATACTTTTTTAAACTTTAAAAAAAATAGAAAATGTCAAATGGTTATAGCTTAAAAAAAGTCAAAATATTTTTTAAATTATGCCATGTATAGAAAATGCTAATATTATGAACATTTGGTAAACATTTCAAGCATCTACAATTAATTTTTTTTTGAATTATAACAAAATGAGAAAATTGTTCGATGAAAAATCTATAATTTACGAGTGAATATCCAATGTCGTTAAATTTTTAACTTCAAACGCTCATAAGCATTTGACCTCTCAGATGTACCAATTATAATGAACTAAATCCAATTTTCTTAACCCTTAGTATTGAAAATAGAATTTTTCTTCTACTGTATACTTATATACAGATACAAAAAAACCACACATCATTGTAAAATCAATAAATTTATCGCTCTGCTCAGAATCTAAAATGTCGATTCATATAATGTTGAAAACAATTATTAATTTTTAAACACAAATTATTATTTTTTTAAAACTATTTATTACATATTTACCTTCTTGTAGATTACGATTGTTCAATTTATGGTGATTCAAACAGGAGATGAAGTTACCCACTTTTTCATATTATTATATCTGCGGGTGGGTATAGGTATTAGGTACCAAATATTTAGTATCCCTTCCTACATATTTTATACATTTATCCCATAAAATATCGTAACGGTAACTGCCAACTGGTTTCTTATTTTGTTTTATAACGTTAACGACAAATAACAATCACTTTAATATTATGACGATATTATATGTACTTATGATAATATATCAAAAGCATTCAGAGAAATGTCAAAATATATATAGAAAATTATACTTTTAGGTTATGTTATGTATAACGAGAGACGATTATTTGAATAGAAGAATAAGAATATATAAGTATTGCATCTGACGTTTTTACAATTATTCATAGATATACCGGCATACCAAATACATGCAAATTAGGTACGCATTCGGAATAATATTATTTTAAATACAATACATTTTTTTAAATGTAATTACTTTAGTTTAATAGGAATATATAATATTTGTTATGCAAATGTCATTGCAACTGTTTAATAGTGTGTACAAATGTACCTATATGTTTTCATAATTTGAATTTTCAATCAACCTGTTATTATTATTCATAATTATAGTTTTTATATAAATTATAAATTGGGTTAAAATATTAAAAGTATGTTATCATTATACAACCATACATAACGTTTAAGGTATAATATTAAATTATCATAACTCACAATCCAATTAATTTTAATCGAGTTCAATGTGTGTATAGTTTATCAATTAAAGCGTTTAACTAACATAATATATATTTATACGATTTTTATTATTCGAGTAAGTCTACCTAGGTACATATTATTATTGGGCAGAAATTCGCCTAATATTTTCCAATTACAAATACAAATTATTTTAAATGTATTTTTATCACACATATCGCGGTACTCTGTAAGGTGTCATGCTTTTATGTTCAAATAATGCTTAAGACTTTATAATATATTTATCATCTTATTTGCAAATATATAAGTTCGTAACTAATAACTATGTTTGCTGTAGAACTACGCATCATTATCAAACATCCGGGGTACGCATAAATAAATACGGTAAAGTGAAAATCTAATCATTTTGTAATTTACATCTTCTCGAAAACCGTGCACCAATCACCATGACCAACTTTGAGAAGTTTGCGACGTTCACTCTCGCAAAACGTTTAATTATTAGTACATTGGCATGTAATATTATTGCGTAGTGCGTATATACCTACATGGGTACCTACATACCTAATATGCTTTAGATGGTTGTAAAAATAAGCTGGTTGTTTATTATTGATTCGCGAACTAACGCGAGATCGACGTATATTATGTTTAGGTAGTCGGAATCTGTAGAGCCGTTGTTTTATTTTTACCAATATAAATCTTTCGTAAAACAATGACGATGATAATAATAATATACCTACAGTATATACGCGTGTTATAATCAGAGACGAATTTATGAAAAAATAGGCCAACTAATATAGCACGGCTACATATTGATAGCTACATTTACGCGTTGTAAGTAAAAACATAGATTACAATTAATAACGTCTAGTCAAAGCTGCAAAAAACTAAACAGGTTCAATTCATTCGATGTTTCGCGAGATATTTATATCGAATTTATTTTATATATTTATATCTGGGGTCATCCTATTGTATATGCTTTTTGGCCGCAACGAATTTTTCACCGCACGCTCGTCATCTGCCACGCACTCGCAACACTGTCGTACTGCGCCTGTTGAACAGTTGTCGAGCTTAATAAATGAAAACCATAATATTAGTGGTTAAACGTGTGACAGCGTGACGCGGAATCCCGAGGATACAAAATAACATGTCGAAATGTTTGGTAGGTACCTACCTAAAAAAAATATTGTCATATCGTTGTGTAAAGGCACCACCTAGGGGTACTATTAAATCGAACGTTTATCTGAAATTAATGTGTTTATATTTTTTATCCCGAGATGAAGAGTTTACACTTTATAATTAAGAACATGGATGGTTGGAATTAAATGTTTTTTTTTTTTTATAAATTAAAAGTTGTAGTATACAGTACCTACTTATTTCTGATAAATATTCAACACACACACACACCTAAACTAACGCCTTTTCCCGTTCTTATAATCGAGTTTTTTTTTAATCAAACGTGTGTAATTAGTATATTTTACGATTTAAATTAATATTTTAAATTATTTTATTGATTATATATATGCATTAAATATGTATTAATGTCTGAATAATATTATATTACAATGTATTATAAAACTTCAGCTAGTACGGATTTTTTAATTTATTATATACTAAATACTTACACCTACATAATATATTTATTGCACAGGAATAAATATACTCCATCTTGAATACTTCTACTGAACGTCAATATATTTTAATATGAGAAAGAAACTGAAAAATATGAGCTTTGTACTGTAATGGCTATACCTTCTGGATTTTAGATTCTGTGCGATGCGATTCTTCGTTGCTTTTATAGTAGAGAAGTGCTCAGATCATCAACATTGAGGGAGATTGGTAGAAAACTTGAAAATTGTAGAAAACTGGTTCCCGTAAATTGTTATATAAGAAATTCTGAGGAATTTTTCTCAACAGCCGGGGGGGGGAGGAAATACTAAAATTTGGTAAACATGGTTTCCAAAAAGTTAGACCGTCTATGCTCTGAACCGTTTTTCATTGTATACGTATTATTGAATTCAAATTGTATCACTTTCATTACAGTCACCAACTCAACTCTACTCGAACGACTACACACGCCATTTACTGTAAGTACAGCAGAGCAGGAACCACATACTTGAGTACTTGACGGCCTTTTTTGTTTTGATTTTATAGAAGATTACGCGTAAGTAGGCACATTTAATTTTCCGGCGTAACAAGGTCTTGTTTGATATCACAATTAATGTGGCTATTATAACTCATGAATTTATTACAATAACAAACAATTTATTTGTAACCACACACGTCATACTCATACAATCTCAAATCACACACATCCTGCACGATATGCGGACATTATAGAGTATTGGACACATATTATAAATAGGTACACACATTTGTATATTGTATGATTAATGTCTGTATGTGTAATACATCGATGATTATTGAAAATTAAATATATTTGATAGGTTTATCTAGCTAGGTATCAATAATAATAATAATAATATCGTGTTGAACGCGTTAATGAATCAATATATAGGATTTCGGTTTGTTAAATTTGGCAATGCTAATAACAATACTATTACGATGATCGAAAATAGTTGGGTATCAGTAGTTAGTACAGTAATTATTAACAATAATATAATTATTGGTGGGGACCTCTTGATCCATAAGGCCTTCGAAGGCGAAAACTGGTTGCCCCCTCTTGACCACTGCTGTCGGCTGTCTGTTCGCCGTCTACTCAGCAGTCTGCACCGTGGACTTTTGTTAATCTGTTCGTACCATTCGTAGCAGCATTAACTGGTGAGTTTTCATTATATTTTTTTCTTCATATTTGTTATTGTTTTGCTTACCATAGTCGGAATTATAATATGTTACGTATGACACCAAAAATATTTTGGTATACGATAGTTTACGTTGGGTTAACATTTTAATTTAATTTTTGCTAATGAAATTAGAGGTGACAAGCTTTACATTAAAAAGATAAATATATTAGGCCACTAGGGTATCTAAAGTTAATATTTTAATTATTTTTATTGTTTATTAATGTTTATTAAGTACATTGAATAAAATTGTCTGTATTCGTGGAAATTATTTTTATTAGATCTACAATAATTTAGTAAAGAAATTAAATTGTTTTTGAATTCAGATTTTTAATAATTTTCTTCTCGTTACAAGTCTTCGAATAAAACTCATTAAAAATATATGATAAATTTAGTGTAAATACTTTTCGTGAGTGCCTAAATCATTTTGATATTAGTCAAATGTATGAATACATTTTATTTCTTACTTTATAATAATTAATATGTAATTAATTGTGCGATCATACCTGGGATGCGTTTTTTTATTAAAATTAAAAGTGGCATAACAAATTATACTTAGGTACTTTGATATTTCATTAATTTCACATGTGGCCTACCGCCAATAAAACCCGAGAAATACGTTGTTTAGGTATAATTTGATCTATCAGGCTGCAGTTTGCGGTGAAAATTAGAATATTTTTCAAAACAAAAATAACTTACTCATAAATAATTAAAACAACTATAAAAAACCGGTCTTGCTCACTTTCTGATTATTATTATTTTTATATTATTAATAAATAACAAAGATAACATAACACGAGAAAACATAAAACTTTAAATTATTAAATAATAATACGTATATTACTGTGGCATACATACCTGTATTAAATAATATAATGCAAATATTTGTGTGCACACGTCAGAAAAACAATATTCATACGATTAATATTATAATATAATATATAAGTCATTATATTCATTAGACAGTGTTAACTGTAGATGTTTAGAAATTAAAATCGATTTTTAATTTATATAACACGTATAAGCATAACTAATACATTATTTTAATATATAATTTATATTATATACTTATTACGGTAATGACGTACTAAATGTGTTCCAAAAATCGATGCAGATAACTATGTGTATTTAATACTAGGTATTTTAATTATTATTGATTACTTGTTATTATATTATTAAGAGGTTATAATAGATAGGTACGGCAATAAATATATATGTATATATTTATTATCCTCCGCAAGGCTGTTACTGTTGTATAACACCTACTATTGTGTACCATAATTCATTCCAAAGGGAATCCTCTGGAGTTCGGACCGCTAATTTTAAGACGAACAATGTTATTAGATTTTACTTTTAAATTTCAATGTAGATATAGTCATAAGTCTTCATTATATAATACATACGATAATAATAATAATACTATAATTCCTAATTTTCCCGTGGTCAATGTTCTTTTGTCAAAAGCAAGATTCGTCCAATATTATTGTGTATAATATAATATAATCCAAAATGTTCGTAGGTAGTTTTCGTATCTATTATACGACACCAAACCCTATTTATGTATCGCGTATGTTTGCTTACACTTTAATTTTGAGCAAACTGTATTCATAAAATTAAGTTACCTGCACATGCGTCCATCTACAATTATTTTTACGTCGGATAGCATTCGATTACTATTCCCGAAACAGCTAGTTAATTTAAACCAATAAATTAATACATTATATAAGTTAATAAATTCATTAGATTTTTGAAATAATATAAGTTAGGCTATATAGGTGTAAAATATGAGTAAATTTTAATTGTCATTACATAATTATTGCATACAATTGTAAAATGTAAAGTGTAACGCTGTCCTTCTCTACGGTGGAATATAATATACAGGGTTATAATATCATTGTTATTAGACGAATAGCGAGAGAATTAAAAAGTAGATTTTTGATTAACTATTTAGTATTTACGCAGTGAGGCGATAATTTAAATTTTTATAAAAAAAAAAAACCCAACATTTTTCTTCATTGACATTATACTTTGGTTGCAGTGTCTTCAATAAATTCCAATCACGAATGCTCCTTTAGTGAGCATAATAATTTTTGTTATAAAGATTCGCATTTTTATTACTTTGTTTAAAAAAAAAACCGATAGAAATAATAGTAGGTAGGTATATGTATTATAATTTACAAATAATTAGGTTGTGTTGACATATAAGAGCAGAGCCGTTCATATAGATCCAAATTAAATGTAAATTATCTCTACGTGTTTTTTTTTTTTTGTAAATCACCTACACAAAATGGTATGAAAATAAAAAAATTTCACCAAGAGAAACAACATAATATTATATATAGGAACAAAAATCCGAAACGATTAATAATACTAGTTTTGGCACTCGCTCGGGGCCATCGAAAATATCTGTCGATTCGCTGAGAAATATATGGGGTAGGCCTCGGGGAGAAAAAAAATATCATATTTTCGTTTTGTAGAAAACCGTCTGACCACTATGTATTATTATATTCTGTTAAATTCGTCGGGTTTAAACACGCGACACAACGTTCGACTTGATTTCTCCCGCTGCACCGCGAGAACTGCAATACGCTTGTCGGTTGTTGTGCTTATGTGCATGGTGCATCTATATCTTATATTATGAGACATTTAGGACAGCACTTAATATTATATTATATTATGTTGCAGTGAATCATAGAAAATACGGTCTTTGCGGATTGCCGTTACACGTATTAACGACGATTGCACGGTGTCATATTATTGTGATGCACCAATAGGTTTGTGTTAAACATAATAAAATCCAGTCGTCGATGTTTAAATGAATGATATAATTTCTTTAGGTTATGTCTCTGAGGCATCTGGCATAGTATTTTTGAAACCATTCTCATATAATATGACCAAATTAAAAAAATGGTAAAATACTAACGAGTAACGTGTATACATTTCAGTGGCGTGGTGAACTACTTTTTTACCAGGGGCCAAATACATAATACCAACCCACCTACCCACCTAAAATTAATATTTACACTTAAATTTTTATACGTCAGGTATAGCATTAAAATATATTTTTACCCCAATTTTGAATGACACCCAACACCACCCACCCATCTAATAACCAATAGGGGCTGCTGCTCCTGGAAAACCCCCTCACCACGCCACTGATACATTTTATAATATTATTGACCATCACCATTTTACTACCGACTTTTACCTTCCCGGGCACCTAAACTGTCTACCTCCCGGCACCCACCCCACTGAGTATAATATATTGAGTGTCTCGTGCCTAGAAGAAAATTACCTTCGCACCGCCGCACAGCACCGCACTGATTACGAATGCTATTATTTGTACAATATTGTAATATAATAACGATGTACATACTGAATTATTCGTACCTCGAGTCGGTTTTCGTAACAATTGAAATTTCGCAAAAAAAAAAAACTTTACAATGTTACACGCCGGCCCCGGATAACGCTCGTCGACCTTCTGTAGCGCCGGTATTTCAGTTTTTCCACCGATTCGGATTCGATGGGCTCGCATTGTTTTATACAAAACGGTCTGGATGCCGGAAAACGCTCGCACAATGTGAAAGCCGCACATATACATATATATATATATATATATATATATATATATATATATACATATACATATTACATATATAGCATGACAGCCTCAGGACACGGGAAACGGCCGAGACCTTGTACCCGTGTCGACGTTCTCTGCAGTAAACGTTTATACATATTATAATATTATTATTATTATCATCATTGTTATTTGTTGTTATTATTATTATTAGGTACTATAAAACATTCTAAAATATTCACTGCCGATTTGTCCTCGGGTCATATAGAGCGGCGGCAGTTGTCTCTTGTTCGCGTCCCGACAACAGCCGCGGTTGAAATCGTGGTTTATCTTTAGGTTTAACTTTATATTTTTCTCGGATACCTGCACGACTTTATATTATACTGCGGTCTGCTGTCCACAAGACCTACACACAACATATTCGAGAAAAAACCAATGTTATTTTATGTGCAGCGATAGAAATATAACGTGACGTATAATATATTATTGTGCACCTATATGTTGTTGTTTAAGTAATTAATTTGTCAGTTCTATACGGTTAAATTTAACACGAGTATACGACGTGAATTTAAAATTGTTTTAACCCAAAACAAATCAATAGGTAGCATTTAACGTAATCGATGACATTCGATATAGTAATTTTACATATTTATTTGAAGATATTTGCACATCCACGGACTGGAATAGAAAAATCTGGGATGTGCTATTTCTATTTAAAGGGCATATTTAAATGTTTTGTGGGAAAATAACAAAGTCATAAAACGCGTATAAATAAATGAAATATCAAGTTTTTTATACAACAAATATTATGCTAAAACTTGAAGTATTTAAAAAGGTACTTTGGCCATTTGTTTTTTTAACTATTAGTTCTAGTATTACATGGTTTGCTTTAGGTACTGAGTCATTCTCAATAATTATAATCAATAAATGTAATTAGCATTAAATTTCTAACGGGGAATAGGGTGTTTAGTTCCCTCACAACACAGTAGTCCACGCCTGGTCACTATTCTAGGTTAGTTCCAGGGAGTTAAGAAAACAAGCAATTTCCGTTCTTATTATTGAGGATATTATAATCAAATTAGGTACCTATACAACATTATACATATAAGTTACGCAGAAAACTATATACGATACCACGACGTTTATATTATTATTTTACAGAAGTAACTAATTTACAGTAGGTACTTTTAGACTAGTGACAACTGACAAGTGACACGGTTAATTATTATGTTATGGACTTCTGTACAAAATAAGTAAATATTGATACGTACCGCTGGATAATTAATGTGCGGCAATCTATATAGTATACCGTATGCAGTATCTCTACGTGCGATAGAAATGGATTGTATAATTATTGTTAGCTGCAGTGAGCGTTTCCTGTATATATTTAGTTTTTCACGACTTTACGGGTGTTATGACTGTACGACAACTTTCACTTGATATTAATAAATCTTGACGATATTTTAATAATGTGATAACGTAATAATATTAAATTTTTTTTTTTTTTTTTGTCAGGTAAAGATGGCGAGATTAACGCTAGCGATACTGATTTTGGGGTGCTGCGCATGCACCGTGTGGTCGGTAAATGACCGTCTGCGGGAGGTGTTCAGCTGGAAGCAATTGGACTTTGCGTTCCCAGATCAGAGGACCAGGCAGGCGGCCATTGCCAGTGGCGAGTACGTGCAGGCCAACAACTTGGCGCTGGGCCTGGAGGTGTGGCGGGACAAACTGTTCATCACCGTGCCCCGGTGGAAGGCCGGAGTGGCGTCCACGCTCAACTATGTGTCCCTTGGATCGGGTAATAATTGTTATTTTTTTTAAATACGACACGCGATAGTCGATGTTGCAGATATCGCAACAAAAATATATTAATAATAATGATAGTAATATTATCGTTATCAACAACGTCAAGTGCGCCGACCGCGGCGTCAGAGGACTGCGTGTGTGTGGTGGTTATCTGCAGTGGTAATCGCATAATATTATACGATGACCACCGCCGCCGCCTCGCTGACCCACATGACCCTAGGCCGTGACGCCGCAGTCCGTGTACGCTGTTGTACACCCGCGAACACGACACACGCACACCCACCCATAATATTATTATTATCTGTCCATCACAGAAATCGAGAAACGTCTTATACTTTTCGTCGCTTTTTATTTTTATTATTATTGCTCGGTCCACGGTAGTGTATAATATACCGCATTGCTGCATGTCCGCGACCTTTGAGCGTTGTCTGTTCGCTTTTGTACAACAGGTGACTATATAATATTATGGTTATTGATAAATTATTATGTTATATACGAGTTATTAGTAGTTGTATACCTAATATTATATATACTTCGGTGGCGGTCGCCTGCAGAAAGCGGTTTATTATATAATACCTAATACCTATAATATATATATATTAAAATACGTAGTAATGTAACGACGATGGGTAACACGCGCTAGGTACCCGTTCAATAAAATAATATGTCACAATAAAAATATTACCTATCTAACCATATATATGTATAATAACGTAACTGCCCAGTTTGATATTTGATACACGTCGTCTGTACATGTACAGAAAAACATTATAACTGAAAACCAAATCGTATACGGTTTTAAGACACGAAGAAACGTGTTGTTTTCGGATACTTTCTATTTTTTATAAGAATTTTTTTCAGAGACCCATTATATGAGTGTACGTAAATGTCACCGCGTATAAACGTATAGTTTATAGATAAATATGATGATGGTTGATGACTTTATTTGTAGGCACACGGGGTGCACGGTACGATATGGCAATAGGGCGACGAGCTATTTTGCAACGGGCATGCGACAATAATATTGCGATCGTATTAAAGTATCCGATTTCTATGTTATAATAATAATAATTATGGTATTGCAAACGTCATTGTAAACATTGCAAACGGCGTAAGTACACCAAACCATTATCGTGTTATATATATTATTATGAACGTCCGGACGGACTTCTGATGCGGTAAACGCAGTCCGGTTTGTCCGTCACAATATTATTATATTATTCGGCCCGAAATCGCGTGTAACAATAATCATCGTACGTTGGACTACCCGCGGACGACGTCCGATAAAACGCTGTATAGCGGTCGAGCGGACAGAGTTTTCGTACCTATACGAAAGTAATATAGCTGCGAAATATAAAAAAAATCCGTACCCATTCATATAATAATATTATGCGTTCGTTGTCGTACAAACTGATAAAATTATTTGGCAACGAGCGAGTTACAAAATCGTTCCACCTCCACGTGCACACTGCAGCAGAGCAGACACACACACACGTACGCGGATCGCACACGGTGTGTCGTGTGTATAACAATAATAATAATACGAATACGAATTATTATATTATTATTGTATCGGCGGTGTTCTCGTGAAAAGTGAAAACGACATCATCGTACACTGCGTTGGGTCCGCGATGTTTCGTAACACCGCCGTGTCCCGCATTCGACCGGCAATGCCTCGCAGTCAAACAATATTATATTATATTCTCACACGCGTAACTCGCGAGCGTTGTTTTTTTTCGTTCGTCGCAATCGATCCGAACTGCCCGCCGAAGAGTCGGTCGAAAACGGGTACGGCAAAAACGAACCGTTTTAATCGCTGCCGACTGTCGAACGGATAATAAATATATAGGTACCTTATATATATATATGTATATATATATATATGGTGGTAGAAATTAATCCATTAGTGTGTGTCTCGTTAAATAATAATCGTCCGGCCGGGTCGCGCGGGAAAAAAAAAACGTGGTACATACGCTTCGACTTTGGTAGTTTTGTGTGTTATTATAATATGGTATTTCACAGTTTATTGTTTGATTTTGCTTCCATTATAATAATATGTAGTTAGTCAAGGTATTGGGTGTATAAGGTGTATACTACGTTTTTGGTCAAGGTATAATATTATGTATTTAGATTAAAATGTATTCACGTAGCACAATATTATTAATGTTAAAATCGATTTGATCGACGAACGGAAAAGTACGTTGAAATCGATTTTTTATGCAAATGGGATCAGCTGTAGAAACATAATATTTTGATAAAACACGGTCCGTGTGGTTGATAATATAGTTCACATCTTACACTTGTGGTATAATGAGTTAAGAGTAATTACTAATTTCTGTAGTTATTGCGATTTTGGTAAATTTAAATAATACTTTGTGAGACACGCTACGCAGTACGATTTACTTGCTATTGCATGATTCAAGTCAATCGTTAAATTTCAGTATATTTTAAATGCAGAATAACAATTTAGTATGCATGGTGGTGATAATTGGAATGTACAGTACTAAGAAGATAAAACTAGTATAATATGTAAGTATATTAAAATTTTTAATTTTTAATTTATTTATAATATGGTGGTGTGGTTAAGGAAAATAAAAACATTGATTTTAGAGATTAAAATAAATGGTTATGGTTTAGTTCAAGGCAACATTGGATTTTAAAAATTTAAATGAACAATACGAATTATTATCGTGTAGGACATTATTTCAAATAATATTTTATATTTCGTAGCATTTCGTATAAAATAATTTTTGCTCCCAAGTGTTATATTTTATAAAAGCACATTTTTACTGATATTTAATTTCGATTATTAGTTTGAAATCCTCACGCGTCCGAATAAAACATTGCAATATTCATTATTCGGTGGAAATATTTATTTAATGATGAAATCAATTTTTCGCGTTTGCAGTGTATTTATTTCACAGACTTGCACTGATTATAATTACTATATTATATACAATTATACATAAATTGAGTTCTTTCTTTCGCGCACTTGGACTTATATTTAAATTAATGAATAATTATTAATTTTTTTATTAACGTGTGTAAATCGCGTTCTTCGGCGATTTCTTATAATTCCCACGTAATATATTACGGAAGGACGAACCCTTTTATTCGAAATCCACGTCATCGCAGTCCCAAACCATTATATACGATTTTATACGTTGCTCACGAATACATATAACTTACAGAGTTTTGCGTTTATTTTCAGAACCGGAAAACCGATCGCCCAATCTGATACCGTACCCGAATTACGAACAGAACCGTTTGGCGCACAACACGTCCGATCGAATCGTGTCCGTGTTCCGCATCAACGTGGACGTGTGCGACCGACTGTGGCTGGTCGACACGGGTCTGAACGACGTGTGGGGCGAGGCCAACCCGGTGCAGACGCCCAAGCTCATGGTGTTCGACCTGAACACGGACACGCTGATCAGGCAGTACACGTTCAGAGCCGAAGACATGAAGCCCGACTCGTTCTTCGCCAACATTGTCGCGGACACGACCAAGGAGACGTGCGACGACGCGTTCGCGTACGTCCCGGACCTGGGCGGGTACGGGCTGGTCGTGTACAGTTTCGCGTCGAACACGTCGTGGAGGGTGAAGCACCACTTCTTCCACTTCGACCCGCTGTCCGGCAACTTCCAGGTGGGCGGCCACAACTTCCAGTGGACCGACGGCATATTCGGCGTGGCCCTGTCCCCGGTCAAGGAGGACGGGTACAGGACGCTGTACTTCCACCCGCTGGCCAGCACCCGGGAGTTTTGCGTGTCCACGCACATCGTCCAAAACGCCAGCATCGCGTCCGACAGCTACTACGAGTACAAGGTGCTCGGGTCCAGGGGCCCGAACACCCAGGCCAGCGGGTCGTCGCTGGACGAGGCCACCGGCGCCCTGTTCTACACCCAGATAAACAAGGACGGCATCGGCTGCTGGAACTCGTTCCGGCACTCTGACGAGTACTCGGCCGACACCAACCACCTGGTGGCGTCCGACAGCCAGACGCTCGAGTTCCCCAACGATCTCAAGGTGGACAAGACGGGAACGCTGTGGGTGCTCTCCGACAAGCTGCCGCTGTACCTGTACAGGGGCCTGGACTTGAACGAAACCAATTACAGGATCTTCAACGCCCCCGTCGTGGACATCATCAGGGGCACCGTTTGTGACATCAAATAATAGATAATATAAGAGATTGTGATGGTGCATGACATTTTGATACCGACCAACTATATCCATCGCTGGTTCCTCTCATACCTCACGAAATCCAGTACTTACTTACACTTTATATATATATATATATATATATATATAATATATGTATTATATACTACGTATGACATTTTAGTACGTCGTTTTTTTTTTGTATTTTATTGAAATAGAAGACGCAAGACAGTATTATTGTTTGTTCGTATTATGATCATTTTTTTTTTTCAATAAAAATGTTTTTGAACAGATCGTGTTGATTTTTACCCCCATGGCCCATTATATTAATCATTATTATTTCATCGAATGCGTGTACCTATATTTATATATACCTACCTGTTATTATGAGGAAAGCATATAGTTTGCAAATTTTTATTTTCATGGACAAATTTAATTATTTGATTGGGAAGAAAATTATACGTTATTTTTAACCGGTTACGTTATATTATAATTGGCTGTTTTGATGGACGAATAGCTACGCATAATATAACTATATTATAATTTTTACGATCAAAATCAGCGTATAATATTAATCGAATATACCTATTGGAAAACAAATTAAAAAAACGCTCCTCTTCGGTCAATATTATATTAGATCCCAACACAGGTAAATTTCCGTGTCATCAAGGAAACAAAAGTATTAACTGTGTATTTACCCGAATAATAAATTACATAACTGTTAAATTAATGCCTCAATTATAAAATACATTAATTGTTCCTATCTATAATAATTGTTTACATTTTATACCTTTATTTTATTAGTTTTCTACATTATTTTATTCGTCGTTTTAAAAAATAGTAGTTTATTTAAAATTATATTTACGGATAATTGAATCCGTTGTATAAATCGTAAGAAGTAATAACAATTATTATACACCTAAATTTAATAATAAATAGTTTTTAGTACTAAAACAAATTGGTCAGCTAATTGGCCACCGGAGCACGATAACCAAAAAAACATTAATGTGATAATTGAAAACAAAACAAATCGTGTTACAATATATTATGTAAATTTTATTCAAATATTTGGACCTCGACAATATATGCATGGTGGGTTTTCGCAATATTTCGCTGTTATTTTTGTTATAATTTAGTAATCATTTTCAAATAGGTTCCACTTCATAGTAGTTGTAAAAATATTAAGGTGTGCAAAAATTGTCTTAGATTACTGTCTTATTAAAAACAACAGTAAACGTTGAAATAATTATTTATAATTATACATTCATTTTTAGAACGAGAAAGTATATTGTTTGTTTTTCAAATTAATAATCATCACTTCTATATATTGCGACATTTCTCCGAGGTGTGCGAAGCGTGACGAATGCATTATTCATGATATCTGTAAGATGCATCTTTTTAAAAAAAATTTTATTAGTATTAATTCATTATAAAATATGATGAGTGTCTCATGTTACTGAAAACGCATGAAACTACATGAATGTAATAAGGTTTTTTTAAAGTTATTTTCTACCCATACTAAATACTATTGGTGTGTTTATTACTTGAAATTAATTTTCAAAAAATACTTATGGTATTTTAAAATAATATGATAAATATGTGTTTGAGTTAAAATTGGAGATTCCGTTTTATCTCAATTGTTGATATACTTTTAATTATTCATTAGCTATTTTAAGTTGTCTTAATTATTGAATTAATTTCTGTTTTACATACCTAGTAATATATAAGTGTGCGGCATCAATAAGTTTTTGTGCGACATTTTTTGAACAGCTATTTTAAAGATGCTTATTCAATAATAATTATTAACTGCCCGTCTATTATAGGACTATGGGGCAATATTCTATTGTTATCTAGTATAATAATTAATACAATTTATGTATAGTTTAGACAATGGCGTATTGCTATATTATATAATTATCATTATTAATATATCGTGAACACAATGGTCCGAATAAATTTATATTGACGTACTACCAGTTCAAATTCCCATTTCGAGGAAAAAAAATAATCAAACATGTTTTAGTTTCTATTTTATCTATTTTTAACTTTATAAAACAAAGGAAGAGTTCCTTAAAACATATATATCTAATATCATCAAACCGATTGCCTATCGTTCATCTTTTTGTAACGCGTCGCCGCCGACAACACGGTCTAATACAGTCAATCTGCAGTTGCATACGAATGAATTAGTTTAATCTTTAACGTGCTCAAAATTGGGCTCACCGCACTATATGTCGTGATAACTGCACAGACCTTTGTAACTCTTTGCTGCGTCGTATAATTGCCGCAACGGAATCCAACGGTCGATTCTGGTGGGGGGAGGGGAGGGGGATAAGTCCACCTGGCTACACCACGTCGTCGTAGGTACCTCAGATCAACCTCAAACTTTTTTCATATTTTAGCAACATCTCTTTGTATTTTGTAGGTTCGAATAATAACCGGTCGCCGCGGCTGATTCCGTACCCGAGCTACGAGATGAACCGACTGCCGCCCGCCGGTCAACCGACCACCAACCATATCGTCAACACATACCGGCTGTGCGTGGACACGTGCGACCGTCTGTGGGCTATCGACATGGGAATATCCAACGGCACGAAGCTCGGCCAGCCGCAGCTGTACGTCATCGACCTGAACACGGACCAGATCGTCCGGCAGCACGTGATCAGCCAAAACCTGTTGCGCTCGGACGGCAACACGTGGTACCCGGGCGTGTTGGCGGACGTGGACCCGAAGTCGTGCAACAACGCGTTCGCCTACCTGCCGGACATCGGCGGCAGCCTGGTGGTGTACGACTACCGGCGCAACACGGCCAGAAGGATCGACCACCATTACTTCTACTTCGACCCTCTGGCCACAGTGTTCCACATCGGCGGCGTCCGGGTCGAGTGGCCGGACGGCATGTTCGGCCTGGGCATGTCCGAACGCCAGAGGGACGGCTACCGGACGCTCTACTTCCAGGCCATGTCCAGCACCAGGATGTTCTCGGTGAGCACCAGGGTGCTGCAGACGAACACGACCGGCACGAACACGTTCGAAGAGTACCGGCACCTCGGCCACCGCATGGCCGGCATGCAGGCCGGCCCCATGACCGTGGACCAGGCGTCCGGCACCATTTTCTACTCGCTCGTCAACCAGGACGCGGTGGGCTGCTGGAACCCGAGGCTGAACGAACAGCTAGGCCCCGAGACCTCGGCCGTGGTGGCACAGGACCCCGAGACGCTAGAGTTCCCGGGCGACATCAAGGTGGACGCGGACAGCAACCTGTGGGTGCTCAGCGACAGGATGCCCCGGCACCGGTTCCAGGTGCTCAACTTCGACGTGGACGACGTCAATTACCGCGTGTTCAGAGGGCCCGTCCAAGACGTCGTCAGAGGCACGGTTTGCGAATCGCGCGGGGCGTCCATGAACCGACCGTCGCGGCCATCCGGCCCCGACCAGTCGTCGCGACCGCGGCCCACCACCAGCAGCGGAATGGGATGGAACACGCCGGCCCACAGGATGAAAGATTTCGATTGAGAGGGTTTCTCGCGATTGTGTGATGTTGCGCTACGGTTTTAATGTATATTTTATTTATTATTATTTATATTGCATGGAGAAATAATGTTTTAAATACCATCGGGACTCACGACCAATGATCGGTTTTGTGTTATTATTTTTATAATTTTATACTGTTAAGAGCATGTATTTGCATGCGAGTATTTTTTAAAACTGTGAACGGTAAAATTTTTTAGTTGTAGGTAAAATATGTCATATGTTTAATAATATTATGTGATTTATACGTGGAAAACAATATTTAAATACAGTAATTTTATAAAAATAAAACTGTACATTGTGTTATAAGATGAGTCAATCATTGTAATAATGAATATTACTATATTCATACCTAGTCTTAGGAGTTTAGGACGTAAAAACGCAATCCTCAAGCTTTGGAACATACAACAAACGGCAAAACCAACTATATACGTAGGTACGTATTATGAACTGTAACTATTGTGTCGGCGAATTGGGATACAGACCATTGCTGTTACTCGCGAATTTATAGACTAACAATCATACATTTTAATCATTTACTTGAGATAACATCAATTTGTTCACAAGATATAATTCATTAGATGACCATTTTTTAATTATCTAGATGCAAATAATTATAAGATGATTTATTAATTATCTAGATAATGCTGATAATGCCAACAATACATAACAGTCAACTGAAGGTTCATTGACAAAAATGTATATCATATTTCCAAAAAAAGTTAAATCTTATATTAAACTATTGGTTTGATTAAACATTGCAATACATATAAAATTATTTTAATTTTATTATCGATCGGAAGATTTTTTCAAGAAAAAGAAAAATCATTGAAATTGGTTTCAGACTTCAGAAGTCGTTGGGACAACAACAGTGCAGGGTATTCGACGTGTGCGGTAGAACGGGTTACCTATTTATTTATTTTTTATTCTTTTCCTAAATTGTAGAAACGTTTACAATTCCCTCACGGATAATGTAAACAGAATAAATACGGTGTCATCTGTTTTTAGGGATCGTGTGACCCGAGTAAACTCCAGACATTTATCAAATATCAAAATACTTTTATCATCTATACACACCGATGTATTGCAGTTTTTTTTACTATCAATAGGTTTAACGAGTTTCGTCGTGTATTTAATGTCGGTAAGCATCCGATACAGTGATATCTATTATGCGTTTGTTGTTGACACACGAGTACGTATACTTTGTATTGATTCAAGGCAATATTATATCATGCTAAGGCATATTGTAAAAAAAAATCCCAAAAGTTGTTTATCAATATAATTTGGTAAGTACATTTTGATTAAATTGTATTTTTATTTTTACTTATTTCCATTTTGTTTCGTTATTATTCGACGTTATAAAAACATAGGTACCAAACCGTAGTTCGATTATACTGTAGGTTAAGCCTATAAATACTAATATAAACCGAGATCAATACATTCAGTCATAGGGACTGATAAACTTGTAATTTAATAAAAATTGAAATGATCACAATTATATATGCGGTTTTTAATAATTAATGTACCTACTGCAGTAGTTATATTTTTATGATTTCTCAAAATCTCAACTACGACTTTTTTTTGCACCAAACGCACAAAGTTTTTAAACGAAGAAGTCGCAGAACAACGGATTTCAAACGATCCTAGGGAGATCGTTTTTTATCAACAGACCACAAAAACTGCCGACGGAAAACATATAGGTAATAATAATTAAGACGAGGAGCCGATAAAAGTCGCGCAATCTAGCGTTCAACTCGTCTGCTATTTCGAGAGCATAATAATAATAATAATAATAATATAACACAATACGAGTGAAGTTACTTAAACACGGTCGTGTGTATAGGTATACAATAATATACGCTTACAACAACGCGTAAATACTACTTATATGCGATGTCTCCGGGGACGCGAGCTCGCTAAACTTCCACGCTCCTCGATGATTTATGATCATTAATGTTGATGTTACTTGAGTTTCTTGGATAACAAGATCAGCAGGATAATAATACCAAAAGGTGTTCAAACGAACAATATACACGTAAATAATTACGTTACCGAAAATATTATTATCATCAGCTGTATGTTGAACTGTTTACATTATTATTATTATTATTATTTTTTTTTTAGTGCTCATGTATTTTTATTAGTTTTTGCAAATTGTAGGAAATCAGTTTTTAAACATTTTACAGATTTTCTAAAATGTTTTTATTATTTTTCGCCAGCACACAACCCTCTTATGCTTGATATTTTGATGCTGTATTGATCAATGATATAGGTCAGTGGGTCTCAAACTTTTTATCTTTACCGCTTGCTTAAAAAAAAAAAATCCGACAGACTCCCCTCTCCCTTAAAGAAAAAATTAAAAATGTATATACTCTTAAATAAAAATTTATTTATTGTTTGTAAATAAGTTTATGTCTTATTATACTGCACCACGACAGACGACGAACGATTATCCTAAAATTACGAAATACTCACGTACATAATAATTTGTAGTTTTTGTACTACATTATGTTGTTTCAAAAAATTGAAACAGTCACCGTATTTATTTAAGAATAAAAATGTAGAACAGCCTTAAAATAACTAATTATCAATCCTTTAATAATAAACCAATTGAAAACAAATAGTGACTAGAAACACTGTGTTTAGCGTAAAAATGTAAACAATAAAATATAAAACAATATACCTAAACGGAACCGATTGGCCTGGGTCAACGAACGGGGAGCTTATGCCACAGTTCTATCGATTTTTCGATCAACGATTACATTCGTTTTTGTTTACAATAAATTACCACGATTTTGAAATGATGAGGCTGCAACACATAATCACCTATTAAAAACACTGGCTATTTTTGGTAAATAGTTTTTTATACTGTTCAATTTTTTGGCAATATTCATTTTATTTAAAAAAAAATCCTGATGGTTTGGAGACATTTTATTATTTTCAGCCTTGGGCCAAAACTTAGGGCCATTAGTCAGTCCTACCTGCTGGAAACCGGGATCTTGCCGTGATGGACTTTCGTCCATGTTTTTATGAATTTCGAGCAATTGAAGTTTGGTCTTCAATGTCGACGCAGCTTGATTTTGCATTTTTTCCTTTTCACCTGCTAAAATACCAACTAGGTTGCGCACCAAATGATATGTACTATATAATATAATTTATAATATACAACAAAATATACATGGTATTTTATAATATAGTATGTCAGTATGTGTACCGACTCAGAACTTAAAGAGTTACCATTGGTTTTTAATACTTTTTATAAACAAATATTATTGATTATTGTCTATTATATGGTCCCTAAACTATATTTGAAAAAATGTCATATTTATGCGAGGTGAACTATTTTACAAGTCATTAATATGTTAAAAAATGGCTTATCCGCTCATGATTTATAGGCCATGCAGACTGCTTCAGTGTAAGCTCGCAAAGTTAATTTCTTCGGTTTAACTTCGATGTTTAATTTAATATATTTTAAGTTATATACGCTTATGCATGGGAATTTCTAAACTGTAACAACTGTATGAAACACAATAAAGCTACTACGAGTCATTGTTAAAAATCTTATAAATATTACAGTGACTATTTTCTGTAAAGTTTTGGTTTATAAATATTATAAATCGTAATTACCTGTTAAAGTAAGGTTGAAAAGTTTTCACTTTTTTTTTTTTTTTAATAATTTGATCTCATACTTTTGATAACCGTTGTCATTAAAATAATAACAATAGTCTTCGCCGGGAGTGCAGACATTAATTATCAATGGCTTTTAGTTGGTATACCTTATAATATAATATTATTAATAATACAAAAAGAATAAACAAATAAATAATGGCGATCGATGATGTTTCGTCTCTTTTGCTGCAGACATAATATACCTATTATTACATATTATACTGACACTTATAAATTTATAATATACATATGTATATATATTTCCAAAAAGTTTGAAACATTTGAAAATATTGTAAGTCGGTACATAATATATTTTTTATACGCCGTCATTAGTCGTAGTCAAGACGTTGAACTCGTCTGATATTTATCTCGATTAAAATGAATTTATCTTTACGCGGGTAAGTCTCAGCTCGACTATATTTATCTTTATTCAGATACGATTTACTGCGTTATGAAGACGACTTCTTTTCTTCGTTTTTTTTTTTTTTACTACCGGTGCTCAACACTATTTATAGTTACGCTGACGTCGTCGTCGTCGTCTGCTGTTTACGACCGGACGACTGAAATCGCTGGGCTGCTGTTGATTTATTGATTTTCGTACCTATACGTAATTATTATTATTATTACGACGGAGTCGGCCGCGGCATCGCGACACGGTAGGCACATCTCAGCAGTGCGCGCGCAGAAACTTATCAAAAATATTATCCTCACCTCGTCGCGTTCAAGTCGGGTACGATAATAATAATGATAACGGATGCGAGACGATTGTAGACGGCCGTCTCGTGCGCAGAAGAACACTCGTTGGGGCCAAGAATTCCATAACCGAGTTGAGAATTGATCAACCCGACGGGATCGGCTTAATATAATATTATGTATTATAATGCAGGTGCCTATAGGTAGGCTAAGTATAGGTGCGTACACGAAAATAATTAAAAACAAAACTTCGTAACATTGTCTACATGTCATAATGTATTTTAACTGGTTATAGTCATGTTACATAATAATAGTATACAATATTATTATTATTATTATTTCAATACATACAATATAAATAAAAAAACATACTCAAGAAATAACAACCTCTCTTTTTGAGGCTTTAGATATACAAATATTATTGTTTAAAATTATCTTTTTTTTTATTTATACACATCATTTTTTTTTAAATATATATAAAAACATGTTTAACGATTTACTTCTTAATTATTCTTTGTACACAGTTGTTATTAAATATTTTGTTTTTATTTTACACACCTAATACGGTGTTATGTTTTCCATGTTTTATGAGCAACAAATTTAAACAAAGAAAAGTTATCTCAAACCAATTCGCTAGGTTTTCTAACATAATAAATTACTTAGCTTATAAATTTTAACCTA
This sequence comes from Neotoxoptera formosana, assembly GCA_022818045.1. NCBI lineage: Eukaryota > Metazoa > Arthropoda > Insecta > Hemiptera > Aphididae > Neotoxoptera > Neotoxoptera formosana. The sequence goes on along the minus strand of CM040631.1, from coordinate 28,524,861 downwards.
CGATTATTGAAGTCACAATCTAATCAATCAATAATATAATATCATTATTTTTTTTTATTAAATTCTAAAAGTCATATACTCGTATTTGAGGATTCGTTATTTCCTTGACCTATTTTAATGTAAAACTATTTTACGAAAATCACTATCAGTAAGTACATTTGTCAGACACTAAAAATACATTTTGCACATACGTATACTTAAAATATAGTTACCTACATACAATTGATGTTTATTAAATCAATTCTACTTATGAATATTCACTTAGATACACATTTTACTTAGAGCCGAAATTTTTGCCGTTAAGCATGGAACATTTACACAATTTTTTAGTTATATTATATTATCGTATTATTCTAAATGGTGTTTTTAGAGGACTTTGTTTTTGGATAGGTATATTTTAAAAAATATATTTAAGTGTTTGTACTAATTCATGTTAATATACTCGTATTATTATATTATAACTGGTGGTCAATCGGATTTTATGACATTTTGTACTCCTTTGTGACATTGTTTTATTGGATATATTATGGCTTACGAATCAAATATTATGCGACGGTAAATATTATAGATTTAGTACTATGGCATAGCAATAACACTTTTGTTTGGCTATAGATTACAAAAAATTAAAAAAATTAAAATAGGTTTAAAAATAATAATATTTTATTTTTATAGCATAGTTTTAATAAAGACAATTAGGAGTACCTACAGTTTTACTTGGTGTTTTTTAAAATGTCGTAAAGTTGAAAAATAAGTTATTATTTGTTATTAATCATTATACTCGTTGAATTTAAATGTCATTAATAGTTACTAAAATCAATTGTTAAATAATATAAAATGTGACATTACATTTTTTTTTGATTATAAAAAACAGTTACATAAGACGTATTTAAAATCATTATTTTCAATGTAATTTTAATTTTATAAATCTAACTTTCATAGTTTAAAGAGAAAAAAAGTCTAACCTCGAGTCAATCACTCAATGAAATATTATTTTTATTCATGTTTCAATATGTTATTACAAGTGATTGTATGTCAGTTTTTAATACGATTTGATTGAAAAATAATTGATGATAAGTGTTTTAATAAAAGAAAAATGGAAAATAATTAATTTATTAGGTACTAACAATGTTTGAGTAAATATCATCGATTTGTTTTAACTTTTGTTCAATGGTAAGTTTGGAAAAAACTATTATAATCATAACTGTTTTTTTTCTTAAAAAAATAATAAATAATAATTGACGGTTGATTTGTCAATACAAAGGGTTTTTAAATTATTTATAAAAAAAAAATTATACGATGAATGATTTTAGCTCATTGAGAAAGTCGTCAATAGGATTACAAATATTTTGAGCAATTATTGCTGAATTATCAAAATGATTTCCAAAAGAAAAACAAATTTTAAACTAGCAAAGCATTATTTCATATATTTAACTTAAGTTTAAAAAATATCTTGAAATTCTATAATGTAACTAATTTATAATTTATAAAAATGCAACATGAACATTGAACATTTTGAAGAGTACAGTAAAACCTCCGTATAACGGACCACCTATACCTTTACGACGGAAATCTCCTTACAACGGAAAAGAACAACAGTCCCGTATAACCCATATCCTGTATATTTTAGTCTCCCTTTAACGGAAACTTCTTTATGATGGAAAAATCAGTCGGTACTGAGCGATTCCGTCGTAAGGAGGTTTTACCGTATTTACTGCGCCAAAAAGCGATGGTATGATAAAAAAAAAAAACACTTTATTCTAATACCAATTGCTTTTGCCCAGTACCTAGCTCTAAATCGGAAATATGCGATGACAAGGAATACAGACCTTTAGTGTTTTTAATTTACAATAACTAATATTTTAACACTTTAAATACTTATATAAAATAATTGAAGTTATTATTATTTTTTTTTTTTTTACGACGTTTATATTAATTGAAGTGTAATCAAGTATTCGGTAAAAAAATTATTCTGTTATACGTCTTAATCAAATTAGTACTGTTAATGACATACCTATAATATATTTCATTCTTATTGTTTTAATTTAGCTTAAACTCAGTTTAAAGTGTATCACAGTGTAAATACAAATCGAACGAAACATTATTTTAACGTTTAATTAATCAAAGTTCTATGCAAATTGTTTTAAAGTAAGTGGTTTTATAAGTTTTTGAATCCTAATAAAAAGTTATTATATAAATGCCTAGGTAGTACAAATTTAATAGTAAAACACTTGGTGACGAATGCCATACTTAAACTTATAAAAAAAAATATGAACACATTTTTTATCCAGTAAATCTCAATTCAATGAAATTACTATTTCATGTTTTATTTATTAGGTTTTTTAGTTACTTTTTAAGACTCAATATTCAATAATTTAACGATACCTACTATTAAGTGTGGCTATATCAATACCTATAGAAATACATTTTAAGTAAATTATACATTTTCATATTCATTATTATTAACGATGTGAAAATTATAATCAATGAAAACAAGATCTGATGATCTGATAGGGTTAAAATTCTTAATAAATTATATAAACTTAAATGATTGTGGTAACGATAAAATATATATAATATTTA